>VYZP01030446.1:3641-15565 GCA_013400635.1 Hypocryptadius cinnamomeus | reverse complement strand
TTCAGTTGGTCCAGATACGTATTTACACACATTGATAACATTCCCCCAAGCCCTTTTTCCCCATGCTGGAGAGTCCCACCCACTGTCAGCAGCTACTCACATAAGACAAGCTTCAGTCCACTATCTTTGTGGCCCTGTGCTGAAGTTGGTCTAGTGTGTTCATGTCATTTGTTTTGGAGAGGGCAGAGCTGTGCGCAGCCCCCTCAGTCTGTCTCACCAGGTGTAAGCAGAGGGGAAGGACCAGATGCCTCAATCTGCAAGCAACAATTCTGCTAATGCTGATCCTCTTTACCGCAAAAGTAACATGCTGCAATGTGGTCAGTTTGTCTCTCAGGAACTCCAGGTTCTTCTCTGCAGATCTGGTTTCCAGCCAGTCAACCCCCACCATGCACTTATGTTGGAACAGTCCTTCCTCCCAGATACAGGGGTTTTCATTTCCCTTTACTGAACTGCATGAAGTTCCTGTTCATGCATTACTCCAGCCTCTAAATGCCCTCTAAAAGGCAGTAGATCCATCTGATATATCAACCACTCCTTCTTGGTTTGTATCATCTTCAAATTACTGAAGGTGAAATCTTCTTAACTTCTGTATGGGGTGGTGGAACAACCCTGAACCTTGCAGAGGTGATCCTTGAAATTCAATCATCTTTTCCCAAAAAAAATAAGGAAAAAAGTGACAGTAAACACAAGTGGGTCTGCTAAAAGAACTCTTCAGAAGATGACAAGAAAAGTAATTCTTAAACAATATTTTTTTTCTTTTGTTGTTCACAGTGATCTAAATATCATTTATGAGCTCTCCTGATCTAAAGCTCTGCCATGGATTCTGAGTCAAAAATTGCTGGCAAGCAGTGAATGTTATCAGTGTTCAGACTTTCCTTTTCCGAAAAATTAAAACTTATTGAGTAGTCAAGGTATAACTTATTCTCAGCACCTGGGATATGAACACAAAATTTGAGTCCTATGCTAGGTGAGTTGTTTTTTCTAGAAATATCAGACACTATACATGCCTGTGCAATCACAGACAGTTTGCTCTTTTGTTTCCCTGCTTCCCCACTTTGTGTTGGTTCTTAATTAATTCTTGTAAATCCTCCTAAATTCTCATTACATTGATTCTCTTTATTACTCAATAATTCTCCCTCAGGATTTCTCTACAGACCTCAGCTCCTCATTTGCTTATGTTGGTATCTTCTTGCTCTGTTGATTTTTATGGTGGATCTGACCTATGAAACATAACTGTCAGGTGTCATAGTTTAACCCTCGCTGGCAACTAAGCCCCAGATAGCCAATCCTCCACTCCCTCCTGAAGGGTAAAAGTGAGTAAACTTTTGTGGATTAAGATAAAGACAGTTCAATAGGTAAAGCAAAGGAAAACAAGGAAATCATTCACTACTTCCTAGCCACAGGCAGCTGTTCAGCCATCTTCACAAAAACAGGACTCCACTATGACTAACGTAGAATTGGGCAGACAAATGCCATTTCTCAAAATCTCCCCTCCCTTTTCTGTTTCCCTCCAACTTTATATGCTGAACCTGATGCCATGTGGTATGGGATATCCCTTGGGTCGTTTGGGATCCGCTGTCTCAGCTGTGTCACCTCCCAACTTTCTGTGCATCCCTCAGCCTCCTCACTGGTGGCATTGGTGAGAAGTAACAAAGGCCTTGTGTCCATCACAGCATTGCTCAGCAGTGGCAAAAATATGCCTTTGTTATCAATACTATTTCCAGAACAAATGCAAACAAAACCCTATACTAATTACTAGGGAGAAAACTAACCCCATCCCAGCCAAAACCAGCAAAACAGCGGATCAAACATACCTTTTCCTTCACTTTTTTTTTTTCTGCTCTGTCTTCAGAGCTTAATTATTTATAGGAGATCTTGCAAAGCCACCTGTGGCCACACATTTGACTTTTTATCCTTGAAATCTCTTGATACCTCTCAGACAATGCTTGTCTTGCACACAGTCCATATTCTTTGTCTTTCTCTTCCCTTGTTTCACCCTCCAATCCAGTGAAGGATGTCTTTGGAGCTTTCTGAAGAAGGAATTTTCCTTTGTGGTGTCCTGAACTAATAGGTGATTTCCATTTGTTAGCACAGGTGTGTGGGTTTGGGTTAGCATACTAGTGGGAATTTTGCCTGCTGCTCCATCTATTGGTATTTAGAGACAAGTACCTACCCTCACTGGGTTACGCGCCATTCCTATATACTTTTTCTACTCTAGATTGTTCTAATTTTAAGCAGTTTTCTTTTTCTTTTGACACCAAAATTGGCTGGACAATAAACTTTCTAACACAATTTGAGGAATTAGAAAGCAGGCATTCTTTATTACAATGCTGGACATATTTGGAGGATTTTCCTCTACTCAAATGTGTGTCATGAAACTTTACAAGAGGGTATTTATTCCATCAAGATCATACACATTCATTGCAACATACTTCCTAGGTAATAGATAAACATCACTTTTCCTGGCACTAACTTATACATCTCATCCCATTTACTGGAACTCCTTTTGTGGTCTTAGAGGGTCAGGTAAAGGAGTTTCTGGTGGTTGTATTCACTGAGATCCCCCAAAACTGTAGGTGGCCCTGCCTTAAACTTTTCTTAGGGTATGCACTGTTCTTTCTTGTTACAGAAGTTTGCCACAAAAACCACATAGGTTCCTCATTGTCTGTTTATCCACTGATTCCAGCTACATTTACCATCCTGTGTGTCTACTTTCACATTTTTTTATCTAACTGATTGTTAGTTTTAAACTTTATCTTGCAACTTCAAGGGAACTGAAAATTTCTATTCTCCATGATGTCTATCACTTTAGAGAAGTAAATGGTTAAGGTCAGGCATCAGTTCTCATTTTGACCATTTCAGCCCAGATTCCCTTTTTCTGACTCAAAAATGCCCCTGTGTATGCTATTATCAAATTCTGGTTTCTGGAGGTTTCAATTATATTACCTTCTGTCTTTGTCACCTACATTAAAGATCAAAGTTGATCATAAAGTCCAGGTACAACCAAATCTGAAATCTTAATTAATTTCTTTCACTGTAAGATGCAAAACTATCACACAATTTTAGATAAATATTTGGAGTATTTAACTTTTAACATGCACACTCCAACATATTCTGAGAATTTTATAACAATTTAGTACAATTTTCCAGTGCATTTCTGGAAGATAATCATGAAATCTTTACTTTTTTTTAATACTCCTTTAGGTGTCTATGATATTATGCTTCTGGAGAAAAATTTCTTGATGCTCCACAGGAGGTGTTATGATGGAATTTACAAATAAAGATAAAGAGTCCTTTCCCATGTATTTTGAGTTCCATGGTTGATTTATTAGATACATATTAGTGTGTTCCTTTCTCAATTTCAGTAAAATTCAGTTCTGTGCTTGATCATGAAGACCCAGGCATCAATCAGTGGCTGATCTGTATGCACTGGATTAGATGGGAAAAAAAACATCAGCACTTCAGTTATTTTCAATGTTCCACTAATCTTTAACTTTTCCTGCATTCATCTCACCTAGTGCATGATGAAAGATAATATTGTAATTCCTGTTCATTTAGTCCAGTATGTTCCTAAAACCATGGATATGGTTGCTCTTCCATTTGAAGTCATTGATGATAAATTTTTTATGCTTGGAAACTTTGTTTTTCATGGTAATGCATCTTGCTTCAGATGAACCAAACTCTCACTTCCAAACTGGGCAAAGTGCAATCTTGTTCCTTTTTCAGAAACACTTTCTGTTTGTGCAACTTTTAGAACTAATGACTGATGAAGGTTGAACAACAGTCTCTCTTTTGATCCACTCATTTTACTTCAGTTGTTGCAGGCTAAAATGTAAGCTGAAGGCTTTAGTTTGTTTAGAAGCCATACTATATGTTTACTTTTGAAATATTTGCAAAACTAATTTTACTGTAATTTTCTTTCAGATGTTTCTCAATATGGATAGAATGCTTTCTTTTTATCTTACATACATACGCATGGAACTAACACCTCTGTGCACGTTTTCATGCTCACTATTAAAAACCATATGCAACACTTATGGAAGGGGAACATACAGTTTTTTTGAGATATTTAGGAGCAGTGCTCTTTAAATTTCAGCAAAGACTGAAATAACCATTCGGGCCTCTTAAGGAAAGCATAGATCAGTGTATCACCTGGATGAATTTATCTTATCTGAGTGCCATTTGGTATTCTCCATGATAACTGTTCATTGGTCTAAACATTTCAGTGACAGAGAACAGATGGTAAAACAGCTTTATTAAGTAAACTCATCTAAATTATTCATCCTTTTAGTGAAAGAGGTAGGTGCACTGTAGTTTAAACTCTAAAAAAACCAGCTAGAATGCAGCAGAAATGTCCACTTGAATTCTAAGTCATACGAGAAGTGTCTGAGAGAGTACGGTTGTTTACTCTGGAGAAATGAAAGCTCAGGAGAGACCTTATAATTCTCTACAAGTACATGAAAAGAGATAGTGGAAAGATAGGACTTGGCCTCTTATCCCAGAAAACCCATGACAAGACAAGAGATCATAACCTTCAATAGCTCCTGGTAAGGTTCAGGTTGGATGTCCTGGAAGGGGTTAGTAAGCATTGAAACTGACTGCCTGGGATGGTGGTGGAGACACCATCCCTGCAGGTATTCTAGAAATGACTGGACATGTCGCTTAGTTGTATGGTCTAGATCAGTCAAAAGTAGGACTCTACAATCTTAGATGTCTTTTGCAACATAAATCCAAAAATAAGAGAATATGCCATTGTAGAGGGGACCCACAAGGATTGTCCAAGTCCAACTCCTGACCCTGCACAGGACATACCCAAGAGTCACACCATGTGCCTGAGAGCATTGTCCAAAAGCTTTTGACCTCTGTCAGATCAACTTCTCTGAGGTGCCTGTTCCAGTGGCCAAATCCCCTCTGAGTGAAGAACGTCTTCCTGACATCCAAACTAAACCTCTCCTGACACAACTTCAGGCCATTCTCTTGTGTCCTGTCACTGCTCACCACAGAGAAGAGATCAGTGTTTGCCCTTCCTCTTTCCTCTCGGGACCTCGTTTGGTCAAGGCGATCCCAAGAACATTGTTAAAAGTCTCTTTTCCTCCAACCCGGCTGTCAAAGAAGGAGTCAAAAATCTTCGGCTTTCAGTCTTAAGGTTGTTTATTATTTGTTATCTATAATATTTTCTTTCAGAGCCATAGAGGTCTGATCTGCACATCTGTCCAGGGCACACTCTGAGGCACACTCCCCGCCTTAGTGGCTGGTGTTGTCTTTTATACTACAAACTACGTGTCCTTTATTTATGATTATTTTCCAATAGCTATCACCTATGTTAGACTGTCTACTTCTATTCTAAACCAATCCAAAAGTGCCAACATCACCCAGAACATGGAAGTTAGAAAGGAGAAAGAAGAAGGACAGGCAATGCCCAAATTCCTCCATCTTGGGACTCCAAACCCCCATTCTAAAAATCCCAAAATTCTACTTTCCACTCTGTGACAACTACTATTATGCTACTTAAACTTTTGTGACTTGTAATTCTTCATAGAAGGTTGGTAATTTGCTCCATGGGTTGAGATCTAATTCCCAAGTGTCTTCGGCTTCCTGCCAGGGTCTCCGAGCCCCCGCCAGGTTCTCCAAGCCCCTACCAAGGGCACAAGCCATCCAGGGCACCCAGAGGGATGTCCTGGGTTCCGACACTTCCCCTCACAAGGAAGTTGTAACTGCAATGAGTTCTCCCCTCAGTCTCCTCCAGGCTAAACAGACCGAGTGACCTCAGCCGCTCCTCATGTGGCTTCATCTCAAGGCCCTTCACCATCTTTGTTGACCTCCTTTGGACACTCTGTAATAGCTTTCCATCTTTCTTATACTGTGGCACCCAAAGCTGCCCCCAGCACTCGAGGTGAGGCCATCCCAGTGCAGAGTAGAGCCCGGCTGGTGATGCTGTGTCTAATGTCCCCCAGGACACTGGTGGCCCTCCTGGCTGCCAGGGCACTGCTGACTCATGTTCAATTTGCCACTGTCCAGGACTCCCATGTCCCTTGCCGTGGCGCAGCTTTCCAGTATCTCATTCCCTAGTGAGTACATAAACCCATGATTGCCCTGTCCCATGTGCAGAATCTGGCATTTGCCCTTGTTAAACTTCGTATTGTTGATGATTGCCCAGCCATGTTATTTGTTAAGGTTTCTCTACAGGGTCTCCCTACCTTGAGTCAGCAGCCTCTCTGAATTTTTTATCAACTGCAAACTTACTTAGAATTCCTTCTAGTCCTGTGTCCACGCAGATAATGAAGATGTTGAAGAGCACAGGACTACAGATGGAGCCCTGTGGAAAGCAACCTGTGACAGTTCTTCAGTCTGATGTCACCCCATTCACTGTAATCCTTTGTGCCTGACCTGGGAGCAAGACCTGTTATTGCTCACCTATCTCATGACGTATTTATCCAGCGGTGTGCTGGCTATTTTGTCCAGAAGGTTTCTGTGAGACACATTATCAAAAGCTTTACTGAAATGCAAAATGATTGCATCAACTGGTTTCCCTTGATCAATTAGGTGGGTTACCTTGTCATAAAAAGAAAAAAGATTTGACAAGCAGGACTTTCCCCTCAAGAAGCCATGCTGTGTTGTCATTCAAGTGTCATTCAGTTTTTCAATATCTCTCAGAATAATTTTCTCTATAACCTTACCAGGCAGCGAAGTGAGATACAAGCCTGTATTTTCCAGTCTCATTCTTCTTGCCCTTTTTAAAGATTGGAACAATGTTCCTCAGCTTCCTGTTAGCTGAGACCTCTCCAGATTCCCAAGATCATTCAAAAAATCTTCAAGAGAGGCTTTGCAAAGAAATCAGTCAGCTCTATTAACTGTCTTTGAATGAATTTTCTCCCTACAGTGGTAAGCAGCATTTCTGCATTCCTCCCACATCACCTGATGTTGCTCCCACTTACACCTTCCTCTTTTTTGCCTTATCTCCAAAAGAAGATCCCTGTCAGGCAGGCTGGCCTTTTGTCCTGCTTGCTTGACTTCTGACACTTTGGAATTTCCTGTTACTGTGCCCTTCGGGGGTGGTGCTTAAAAGGTGTCCAGTATTGACTGACTCCAGCGACTAGAAAAGCACTTTTCCAGGGGCATTCCTCATTAGTTCCAGGAGCAGAAGTGATTTTGTGATTCTGTGAATTACTGACAGGTACTTCTAAATGGTAGCAAATTTTTTCAAGAAATATTACAACTATACAGATGCAGAGTTCTACATAAATATTATAACCATCATTCAGTATACCATTGCTTTGCTTAGTAAAGAGAAGAGCCTGCTATTGCTATGAGTTTGCATTGCATCGTCCAGCTGGATGTTACAATTTTCCATTAAAGATAACGAACAATATGGTACTCAGCCAAGCTATCATGCAACAGCTAACTATAATTGTACTGAACGCTTTCCATGACCTTTCTCAGATAAGAATCTGTTTGGTTCAGAAGAAGATACTAATTTTGAAATTCAAATGAGAAAGGACTTACAAGTCTATGTCTGAAAATCTGTATTTTTTTTTTTTTAAATATAAATACTATTTCATATTCCCAGTTTTAATGGGTCAATAAGTGCGAGACAATTGCATGTACTCAGCTAAAATATGTTTCCTGGAACATGAGCTTCTCAGTCCCCATCTTGTTAACCAAGTGATATTAATGGCTTTATACTCCTTTATAACGTAGTCATTGATTAAGTGCTCGTATTTCTTTATACTAAGACGTGGTTGAGTATATTTCTATAAAAATGTAAGAATATCTGCATTTTCCAGGTCTGTTTCAAACATTCTGGGTCTGCTGCCATGAGAGATGCTGTTGTACATGAGAGGCTGGGATTATTATCATCAAGTGCTGTATTTTGACTTCACCCAGTGGCTAAAATATTTGTGGGGTAAAGAGGAGGTGTTGGACTTTTAAAAGAGTTAAACAGGTAAGTCTATTGAAATAGGTTTTTTATATTGACACCTTTCATGTTTTTTTCAATTGCAAATTTTATCTCAGTGGTCCCTCTGTCCAAAAAAATCTATTTCACAATCACAAATACAAATGACTTTCACAATTTTAGTTCTTAGTGGCTCTTTATTTTGTACAGTAAACTGTTTCCTTTAGAGAAAAAAAAAAAAATTGACAAAAGGAGGCGGAGTTATTTCCTTACATTGTGATAGCAGGAAGAATCTCTACACCCAATAGCATATAACCACTGTGAGAGCAATGAAAAAAAAATGCAAATCATTCACTTAACAGAGTTTAGTGGCATCTGTGTAAGTTATTTTATTAAATGGTTGTTAGGTGTATGAATTTTAGGGCTGATTGCTTGTTTATTTTACCACAATATTTGTTTTATTATTAGATACTGAGAATTCTCTTTCATCTCTAAGACTCTTGTTTAAACAATCCATCTCATTTCTTAGAACAACCTGCAGAAACCAATTGACCTAAGATAAGGCAGCGTGGTAAGGACACACTAAAACATTACCAAAAGTCAGTCTGTCTTATCTGATTTTGGTGGATGTTTCACAAAGGAGGGGCAAAATCATGAACAGTTTTGTATCTTTTTTGTTCTGTATGTTGCTTTTATCTTTTCAAGTCACAATCTTGAAAACTATGCAGGATCATGGCATTCTGGTACAAACTAAATCTAAGAATCAAGACAATGTGTTAAGCTAAGAATCTACCATTTTATGGGTGATTTTCTCCTTCATAAAGAATAAGAAGTGATATATTATTTACCAAATCTAGTCAAAACTGCCCTGAAGTATGTCTAGGGCAGCAGTAGGTACTGCTGAACAAATTCCAAACTTATGCCAATGTGAGTTGTACCATACAAATACACAGTTTGACTCAGGAAACATTACAGCAGTGTTGAGGCGACAATGTACCTTGTGATCTGGACTGTACAGCCTCCAGACATGACCCCATGGGTAAAAGACAGCCCAAACAGAAGTACAAAAACCTGTCTTCACATCCATTTCTCCAGACTTCTAGGTTTAGGAGTGTTTCCACGCAGATAGATGCAAGTCAGCTATATTTGTATCTATTTCACAGCTGCACTGCCATTCTATTCTGCCTGTTTTCAGAAAAAAGTATTTGCAACAGAATTATTTTTGTAACCATCGGGAAAAATACACATTGACCACTTATTACTGCAACGGAATTATTCTCTGACATTAAAACTAGTAATTTAATTAATAGATGTATAACACATTGCAGATTTTAACTTTAAGAAACTAAAAAAAAAAATTAAAAAATAAAAAAATAAATAAAAGGGGAAAAAAGTGGACAAGTGACTGAAATATCATTAATAATTTCATAAACACAATGTTGCAACTCATCATCCCCATCATAATTGGGGAATTTTCATGCTGACATATAGTGAGAAGAAAAGTGTTTAAAATAACAATATATATATAGGATTATATAAGTATATATGTATTTCTAGTTTCACTTTATTTTCCTATAGAAACCTGCAGCCTTGTAAAATTTTCTTCTCATGTGTTTGTATTTCTCATGATAGCTTTATTCTGGTGATATGAATGGGAAGTTGGATCAGGATTGCTATTCAGGACCCTGTTGCATCAGGATTGTTTATGCTTCACTATTATTTATCTCCTTAAGACTCAGATTTTTGTCCATTTTTAAAAGAAATTGTTTGTAACCTTTAATTGAAAGGTTAGCTATTAAATAGAAGTCAACAGTGTTAGAAGTCAAAGCTTTCAAACTGTATAGTATGTGGAACACAAGAAGCAAAACGCACATGCAATTCTTATTTTGCCCTTCAGAAAATATTATTTTTCTCTTTGCTGTCCCTCAATTGTAGTAGTCTTTTGTGGTCTGTACTGTAAAAGCTAAGTACACTTAAACTGTTATTACATTTGTTGTCTCAATAAGGGTTCAAACTTTTCACCATTTACATCAAAGGATAAAGTCTTTCCAGCTTTCTATTATACTCTTCTGGCTGAAAAAATGGGCCAAAAATCAGGAGCTCTACAAACAACTGGTGGGAGAAATCCTTTCTCATAAGTCTTAAATTGCTTTACTAGCCAATAAACTTAGGAAAAAAAACCTCCAAGAAGCAGTGGGAAAATTAACTGCCAAGTCAAGATCTTACTGTCTTCCCCTCAAATTTTGCATGGTGACACCATGGCACAGGGCAATTGGTATCCTATCAAGGCCCAGTTCTCTTTTAGGGAGGGAAAACAAGGGTAACCTTGGTCATCTAATGAACAACCGAATTTTTTTTGTAAGAGACTCTTTTCAGTACATGGAAGTTTAAAGCAATTCTTCAAACAGTAAAACTAAGGCAGTATTTTTTGCAGGTTTACTTTTTGTGGAACCTTTTGCAGGGAAAACTTGTTTTCTGTTTTCATTCTGTTTGGTTTTTACTTTGATTTAATGGCAATATTGCTAATATATGAGAAGTCTGTCTGGATATTTCAATGTTGGTTTTGGCCTCTTATGACATGGTTATAAAATGATCCCCCCAAGTTCATACCAGTCCATCTTATTCTGTTTTCAACAAATACTATTTATCTTTTAAAGTTTCTGCACAACAGAAATTTAAATATAATGCAAATATGCATGGTAAACTCAGGATATTTCTATTAGTATTAAAAAAAATGAAAGTATTCCAAAATTTAGTGAGTTCATATAGTGAAAGCTTTATATTTCCCATCCACAACAAAAGCTGAATATGCTATGTAAACTAGCTATCTGTAGTGTACTTTCTGAAAAGACCTGGGGACAATTGTATGTTTTAGATCTGGAGGCTCTGAGTGACTGACAATACCATGTCTTTCCTTCGGGGCTGTTATGCATGTACAATAGACTGATAGCTCCAAGTTAATCTATGGCTGTTTACAGTAGTCTACTTACAAAATGAAGTGAGAAGTGAGCATATCTGGGAGTTAAGATTGAGTTGATCAAGTTTTTGATTGCTCCAGTGATTTATGGAGGATATTCTGAGCTTGACAGACTTGGAACTGTTACTACAACTTTGTTTCTCTTTGATTTTTCTTCATCCATTTTTTTCTTTTTCTTTTGAAATTGTGTATTTTTAATAATTCTCTTAAGTTACTTGTGATTTCTTGAATTTCATTTACAGTCTATTGTCTTCTGGGAAAAAAGGCTCCTAAGCCATGTAAATACTTGAAAAGTATTTCTAAGATATTCTGTGATTTTCAGTAGAAAAAGGTCCTTAAAAGATTGTGTCCTTTAAGAATCAGAAAGCAAAAAAAATAAACCTTTAATCCTTTGTATTTTTAATTTTGTTTTTTTATTGTTAGTCACATCTTTAGATTTTTGAAGCTATAATTATAAACACTTTCTGAAAGAAAACAATTTTCTATAAATATTTTTTCCCTTTCCATTTGAGGTCTGGTTATTAATTTTACTACAATCCTCATAATTTTTAAAATTATTATAGGTAAAACATGTTTGCATAGTTAAATTAGGGAAAATCTAGTCAATAGACCTCTGAGAAAAAGTCTTGCTTATCCTGTGTAAATATTGTGGGAATGTATTGACAATATACTGATCTTTTCACTGGTATACTGTCTCAGCGACAAATCAAGGATGATTTCTTCTTCTTCTTTTTTTTCTTTTTTACTCTTCCATCCCATTTCAGTCTTTTAACAGATTTTTCTAGCTTATGATGTAAGCAAATTGTGTTGTCAGTGGTGTAATTGGAGCTGTCCATTTCTCTACTTTGTGCTATAGTTTGTCCTCCCCTCTGAGCCTTTACCACCCTTAGATTACTTAAATACAACTTTATACAATGGGCCATATCAGCCCAGAAGGGGTCAATACCGAGAGCTTTTGCCTCTTCAAACTCATCCCCATAAGCATTTGTAGAAATGAAATCTCATAACCCTGTTTCTCAAATTTATGTTGCAATTAAAAACAAAGTCACTTTT
>VYZP01030442.1:44695-61237 GCA_013400635.1 Hypocryptadius cinnamomeus | reverse complement strand
CAAAACACAGACCCATACTACACCCCTACTGCTATTGCTCTTAGACATATCTTATCTATTTCTGGCTTGGAAAGCTGGGAAAGGAAGGCCTAGGGAGCTTTTGTTCAAACTTCACTGTCCATCAGCCTGTTCTTGTTCTGGGTGCCCACACACTCAAGAAATTGGGCCAGAGAACTGAGCTGTGCAGTTCCTCTCAACCTCAGGAGTTCCCTTCTAAACTGACACTACATTTTATAAGAATTTCATTAAGAGGGAAAAATAAATGTGCACATTTGCCATGCCAGCTGCCCACAAGACGTGCCTCAGTTTCCTTCCACAGAATCTCAGACTAAAACATTTTCTAGAGGGCAGAGAGAGCCAAATTCACCCAAGGTGAGTCTGGCTGAGAGACTCCAAAGATGAACATGGTTCAGTTTGCTGTTCTGTGCTCCCCTCCCCAGGCTCCAATACATAGCCAGCTGGGCTTAAAACACTGCAGTGATATTTTCTTGGCAAGGCTCTTTATAACATGTTTAAGAAAACTAAAAACTGTGTTTTTAGAAACACAGCCCACCTGCTGCATATGTTCTTCTTTACTCCAAAATGAGCTGAGGTATCAGACAGAAGGGAAATAACAGTGGGATCAACTATTGATTTGCAGCTTAAGAACAGGTTAAGGCTGATCAAAACCAAGGCAAATAACACCATAATGGATAATTATATGACTTTAGCACACCCCAGTAAAAACTACAAGAACAGGTGAGCTGTAGTCTTCCTAAAAATTTGTTTCCCATTGAAATAAAAGCATTAGACTTCTGAAAGGCAGCTTAAAATAAAGGCAATAATTTGTTTCCATCTGGTACAATCATTTAATAAAATGACTGTTGTGCCTCCAGGAAAAATATTCTTCCTTCCTTGGCAACAAACATGATTACCCTGGTTTTGGACCACCAGTTAAGTCAATCCACAAAGTGTTCTCACTCTAAGTACATGACACTGAAAAAGAATTATTTGCCATATGGAATATAAGAAAATTTTAAAAAGCATCCCAGAATGTGAAAATGATTTGGGAAAAACATAAAAAAGTCTAACAGAAGGTTAAAATCGCTTCATTATTATAATTATTCACCTAATGTTTTAATAATAATAAGAAAAAAACCCCCAACAGTCTTGCTCTCCTTTCAACCAAATCTAAACTCCATACTTTGTAGGTGTTAAAATTAGCACCTTCAAGCTGCAGGGAGGTATGGAGAAGAGACAGCTTCCAAACAGCAATAGACCGGATGCAAATACTACCTGGAGCTGTAGTTAATTATCTTGCTGATGTTAATTGGCCTTGTTTGTCAACAGCCAAAGAAGGATGAGGTGCTAAGTGTTGCAGAAGGCTTAATGTAGCACTGTTTTATGACTTCTTCCTTTAAAGACATCATTTACTTAATGTATAATAACTATTTCTGTTCTCCAGGCTCCAGAGCAAATATTTGAGTAATAAAAACAATAGTGATTATATTGTTCAGGGTTTTTTTTATTTTCCTAAAGCACAAATAACAGAAGAGAGAGGAATAAAGATGTCTATGGCAGAACTGTCCCAGTGGTACCATCCATTTTCCAACATTTTGATGAAGCAGTTTGTTCAGCAAAGTAGCTGCGTGTTTATGAAACAAGGTTATTTAGTACATTAAGCCTGGAGCTGACATGTATTGTTTCCAAGCAGCAATTTGAATGGTGTAAAGAACACTCTTTGTTTTCCTGTTCTGACGTGTACTACTTGTAAAAATGAAAAGTAAGATAGAGAGAGATACATCTGATGGCATTTCTTAGAAATTCAGTCAACAGCAGCTTCATGATAGCCAGCATGCAGTGAGGCGATCGTAGCTCAAGCACATATTCCTAACAAAGGGAACACATAAAGACAAGGAGGATAGCAATAGGTGGAGGTGCTGCAATTCAACAAGAGAAGAAGCTCACGTGGTTAAACAAGGCCAAGTGCAATGTCCTGCATTTGAGTTGGGGCAGTCCCAAGCATAAATCAGGCTTGGTGGAGAATGGATTGAGAGCGTTCCTGAGGAGAAGGACTTGGGATTGCTGGTGAATGAAAGGCTGGACATGAGCTGGCAATGTGCTCTTGCAGTCCAGAAAGCCAATTGTGTCCTGGTCTGCATCCAAAGCAGACCAGCTAGCTGGTGAGGGAGAGGATTATCCCTCACTTCTCCACCCTGGTGACACCCCATCCAGAATGCTGCGTTCAGCTCTGGGGTCCCCAGCACAGGAAGAACAGGGACCTGTTGGAGCAGGTACAGAAATGATCAGATGGATGGAGCACCTCTGCTATGAGTAAACACTGCAAAGGTTGGGGTTATTCAGCTTGGAAAAGAAAAGGTTCTGGAGACACCTTTTTGAGGCCTTTCAGTACTTAAAGTGGACTTAAAAGGAAGATGGGGCCAAATCTTTTAAGTGGGGTCTGTTACACTAGGTCAAAGATGAATGGTTTTAAAGTATAAGAGGGTAGATTTAGAATAGATATAAGTAAAAAAAATATATGCATAGGTGTAAAACACTGGAAGAGGTTTCCCAGAGAAGCCATGGATGCCCCATGCCTGGAAATGTTCAAGGACAGGTTGGACAGGACTCTGAGCAACCTGACTTAGCTGAAGATGTCCCTGCTCATTGCAGGGGATTGGACTAGATGAAACAACCCAAATAAATTCTGTGAAGAAATTCATAGTCCTCAGCAAAAACATTCCTCTCTCCTTTAGTAAGAATGTAGCAGGAATGTAAAGCAATGAGGTTCAGCTATTCAGATCTGTTTTCCACCCTCTACAAAGTCTCTTCTGAATGTGATTGAGGAGAAATAACTGGAATTGAATAACTTACAGGGACACAATTTTTTCTGCATAGCTACAACTCATGATTGTCTTTAAAGAAGGCACACTAAAAAACCACAGACACTTCATGAGAGAGTAACAGTGAAATTTAGCATTTGCAAGTAACTTCGCAGAGATTCTGACATCCACCAAGTGTCTAATTCATCATAGGTTTAGAGCTGCTCCATAGCTTCAATTATCTACAGGTTTGTATGGTCTGTCTTTGATAGGGTTTTCCAGTCCAAGCCAGTGTGGCCCTTCTGGAGAACAACCACTCTCTTCCAACAGCTTTCTTCTCTCACACTTGTATGGACTTGATGCTCACAACAGCACCAGACTTACAGTTCCTGAAACCAAACCTCCCTCTTCGTGTGCCAAACAGACACAGCTCCAGCCTGCTCCCTGCCTGGCCTGGAGGCACATGAAACTCCTAACAGCCATAATCCCACTCTTTAAAACATTCTTTGTGCTTGCACATGGAAGAGAGAAACACAAGCAAGTAGTGAGGCTGCTATGACAGCTCAAATCCTCGCCTCTGATGCTGAGTTGCCAGCCAATTTCTAACTGAGTGCTGCTTGGTAAGGACCTTTGTTCAGTGGGAAGTGGGTATCACTTGTCTGTTTCACAGGAGTCCATGGCTCTAACATGGCAAGCAAGCTACTGTAGCTGACATCCATCAAATTCAAACCTGGAACACACAGAGCCTTTCACATCTAAATTGCTTTTCCTCTGTTGGCCATGACTTAACCGCAATCAACACTCTTTTAGGATAACATTCTGGATTTGCTGGTATCAGAGGTAATGGAGCAGAGATTTCACCTTCAGTTCTCAGAATACCTGAATTACAGAATATTCAGGTTTGGAGGGGACCTCTCAGGGTCAGCAGGGCCAGTCCCCTACTCAGAGAAGGGTCAGCTTTGAAGTTAGAGCTTGGACAGCATAAAATCTTGGCTGTACTAGAAGGAGAAAAATGGGTTGCTTTGTCTTCCTGGAAGAGGCTTCCAAATTAAGGCATTAACCTTTTATAATTTTACATATATCTATGTATAAAATATCTATATATAAAAATATTCTCTGTTTCTACTCTTAGGTATAGAGAACCTTTTATGCCAAAACCAGTCATCCTCTCATTGCAGTACAGCCACCTGAAATGAAATTGCTACAGCCTGTTTTTTGCACGCTCTCCTGCCCCCAGCACTCCTTCAGAAGCTGCTTTTTGCCTCTAGCCCTCAGCAACAGAGATTCTGCCTCTCCGCCTGCCCACAGCCGACTTCCTTTTCTGTCCCTCGGGCCCAACGCCCAGCTTCTGCCCTTCCTCCCCCCGGGTGCAGCCACATCACCACAGAGCCTGAACCAACAGCAGATTTGCTAGGCTGGCCTCTGCCCTGCTCCAAATTCCACTTTTAATATTCGTGAGTCTCATTAGCGTGTACACGAGGCCAGCCGAGAAGCAAAGGAAACACTGAGATCACTCGGGGCTCCCATTAACAGACATTTAAAATTTTGCTTTAAGTATAGATATGAGTGGGAGACTAAGGCATTTTATCTGTGCCTAAAGAAGTCAGTGGCAAAATTTGCCAACTCTAATCTATGCAGCATACAGGTCTGTTATCTGCTGCAAAATGCAAGATAAAACAAACAGCCCCCAGCAGAAACTCTGTGAAGAAACCCTTCAGTCAAATGTGTCACGAGAAATACAGCAAGGAAAAGTTTTCCCCAGATGAGGGGAAGGACAGAAGTGTAGAAGACAGAGGTTACACTTCCTTTTTTGGGAATGGTTTATTGTGGTTTTGAAAAGAACAAAAAATGTGGTGTGTCAGCCACTGGCAAAGGAAAATGGTAAGTTACGCTATTTTCAGCAATATTTCTAAACCTTTGTTTAGTTTGGCTTCTTCCCCAATCAGGTTACTCCTTAACCTCCTGTCCTCAGCAATGCTACTCCCTCCTTCACTGCTAGGCAGCAAAGCCCTCAAAGCAGAAGACATCCTGGGGGGGAGGAGTGTAACACACTCAGAAACAAGAGTTCATTTAAAAGATACCCCCAGCTCAGACTGAGTCCTACTCTCTGCCTGCCCTTGAGGAATCTCTTGTGATAGTAGAGCTGCCTGTACTTATATGTACAAAATGCTGTGTTGCAAGGCGATGCCATATTTATTCTAACTGAATTTTGAATATTGATTCCACTTACCCTATCTTTGCATATCCCAGAAATTAACACCTCTGAATTTTCCAAGCACAGGCTTGGAAAGGATATTTTTTGGAAAATACTATTGCTTGTACCGCACACACAAAATTTACTGTCCTTGGAAATTACAGCCATTTTCAGCCTCAAGGCTAAACAAACCAACCTCTTTGTAGGAAAATAAATGGAAAAAGCACAACATAAAAATATTACAGAAAATCAGCATTCTCTTGTGCTCTTCCCTGTCAGACACACTCTTCTCTGGCTTTAACCATGTGCTTAGACTTTGATGACACGAAAGGGAAGAATTCCTGCTGCTTCTTCTCGCATGTCAGTAGCATTAGTAACATCACTGTCTCATCACTGTCTATAATCTTGTCTTGCTGATGACACCAGATGCCAATTTTATACAAGCATTCAGTTAACATTTTATATACCACAAAGCCCACAGGTTATTTTTTGAATGCAATATGCACACACATTCTCTATAAATTATTTTATCTGCTCTTATGACAGTGTTGGGGCTATCTATATCTCACAAGCAAAGAAAGCAGTGTTAGAAATTAGCCATGTGTAAACACGGTGAAACCCACAATAGGACTTCAACATTAAAAATGCTTATATTACCACATTCAACTCCTGGTATTCAGCTTTCTTCTGGAGCTCTTCTACTCTCCAACTCACATGACTTGCTTCAAGTCTTGGCTTAAAAGAGAAGCCTCCACCCTTCCAGGAGTAAACCTGAACCTCAGGGCTCCGGGCACCTGGGGCTGCCTACACCTCCACTGCTCCTATGGGAACCTGCTCTGAGAGTTTCAGTGATGCTGAAAAGAGAGTTTAGTTCTGCACAGCAGGTTTGGCTCTTCCTGTAGCAGACCACCACCTCAAGCAGGGGCCCTGCTCCCCCAGCCTTGAACTCCAATTTCCTGCTCCCTGGAGGGGCTAAAACGACTTCTCAAGACACAAAGACCTCCAAATGCTAAGATCCTTCCTGCTAGTGTAACTCCCTGCTCACTGCAGAAGCAAAGGAATACAGCAAGGGAATTGCCTTTTTGAAGGCACTAAGCCTTTAGACTGGTTTAACATTACCCATTAAGTGCACTCTCAATCCCTTGTGGACTCACTTCCCTCAGTCAAGGTCTCTAGCCCAGGAGTTTTCTCCTCAGCCCAGGACGGTTATGCTTGGTTTTCTCTGCAGTGTAATTCTATGATGTAAAATAGGGAATACATTTTTTCTTCATATTTAGGCAGAAGAAAATACAATTAATAAAGGGAAGGGTGGACAACAAACCTACTTGGATGCTTACTGCTCTCAGTGCCTGTGAACATGTCCTTGTTGCTCATTCCTTTTATCTGCTCAGTTCAGTATCTAGATCTCATTTTGGAGGTCTTGTACATTGACCATTTGTTCCAATCTCTTCTTAATATGTTTCTTGCTCCTTTATTTAGCCTAAGCTTTTCCTGTGTAATTTTTCTTACTAGAACTGGTTTCCTCAGCTGCTTCTGCAGAGTGCTCTGCTGGCATCCAGGAGACACAATGCCATCTGCCTGCAGTGACAAAGATGTGAAGGGGCTTTCATTGCTCCATCAATAAGTCTTAGGAGTATCCCATGCCCTGTGGGACCTCCACAAAAGTTCCATATAACAGGTATCCCAGACAAGTCACATTTGAGACTGCCTCCCACAGACCCTGCTGTCAGTCAGCTCTGTGTGGTGAATGCTGGAGACTGAGAAAGGCCTGCACTGTCACAGCCATGCAGTGTGCACAGGACTGCCATGGCAGAGGAACAACCTGCAATGGGCACAACTATCTGTCTGTCTGGAAAATACCCTACCAGTTCTAGTTAGGCAGTACTTAGAAATAAGATCTCTTTGTGAGGTAAAGGCTGTCAAAAAAATACACACAGGCTGTATTCCAATGATGGTTAAAAAAAGATAGCTTTCACAAGACTAGGAATAGTAATTCTCCAAGTGATTCTGGAGGTGATCCTGCCTCCAGAACAAGCTGTCTCACGTGGTCTTTGGGAAGGAAGCCATGATGATGATGGACATGCATCAAGCTATTCTCGAAAAGCAGCAGGAGGGGAAACACATCACCACAAGTTGGATGAGAAGGACATCTTGAACATCCAGAAGGATTGTGTGAAAAATACTACTATGACCTCCATGGGATACAACCTTGAGGCATGAACTAAGTTGAGCCCTGTGAATCCTTTACCTGTATTTTACCATAAACACATCCTGAATAAACTAAGGACATGGCTGAACTTTCTGAAGTCACAAGGCTATGGCTGCATCTACAATGTGAGAAACAGAGAATAGATCTGTTGATCAGACAGATCACTACACCTGTGGTCTAACTGGGGATATTGCATAGGTAAAAAGATTCCAGCCAGAAAGGCAGGCGCTAGAGGGCTGATGATACAGAGCTGGTGCAATCAGCACAATGGGGAATAAATAATCCATGATGATCAGCAAGACTTCAGAGTCTGACAGAAAAAAATCATAATGGTTATTAATAATTGACGTTATTCTCAAAGTGCTCTGGAGAACTACATGTATTCCCTCAAGGACCATGACAAAGTGTGGCAGTGATCCTGTCCTGCACATCTGAGGCAGTGGCTGGCTGGTAATCTCTAAGAGACCAACGCTGGCGCCGGGGTTATCAAGTCAAGCCTCAAAGATAAGGCAGCCAACTGGCCCTGCAGCAACCACTGAGAGGCTTCTGCTCACTGCAGTGTGTTTGCCTTTCTGTCTGTCTTCTGCTTCTCCCCTTCTCCTGGAGCTTCCTCAGCATGCTGGCAGGGCTGGAGGGTGACAGGCGGGATGTGGCGGTGCAGGCAAGGTTCCCGGGAGTGCCAGCATCGCTGCTTGATGTCCGGGGCACCCCATGCAGTGCACCAGGTATCCCTGGTGTGACGAGGTGCCTGGGAAGCTCCTCGCATGGACATATGTGGGGCAGCAGCATGGCCATGTTCCCACCTTTCCCATAGCCCTGCATCTTTGCTTGGCTCATTTCAGCAGGAGACCCCCACACCTTCATTTGCTCAGTCAGTTGCCTCACTCGGCCCAGCTCTCTAAATAGGCTCATTCCATAAGCACTCACTGACATATTGCAGTGGGAAGGGCACATCCCAACCTGTCACAACTGACAGGTAGCATATTACACAAAATAAGGTCTGAAGTCCAGACTCAGTTGAAATCTGCAGGGCAGCTCACATATTTACATTACATCCAAACTCAGTTTTCTTCTTTTCTGTCACCTTTTATTAATTCTTCTTTGGTTTTACTGCTTTATGTTATACATTTTCTTCAGGAAAGTGACTCATGGGGTTTTTTTTCACGACAAAGGGCCATTGTTATTTCAACTATCAGCTTTTCCCTGTGTGCCCTAACACCCTCTCACAGCACTGTCATTATCAAAACTGCAACAGCATTTCAGGACCCACGTACAGAAAATATATACTAACAGATTTAATGGTCTTAACTACCAAAAAGTCAAAGGTTTCCCCACCCACCCACCTTTTTTGCTATTTGTTCCATTTGGTATCCAAATGTCAGCATTTATTGTCTGCAAAATGACTGCTGAACCAATGATTATGGTGTGGCACATTTCCTTTGAGTGACAGTGTCTGCACAATGACTTTTCTCCAACACACTCAGCAGTCAGCATTAAATATTCTTGGCATGCAGCCTGAATAACAACACACATACTGAGACCTGCCAGCATGGAAAGTCCCTAAGTCCCAGGAGCTAAGATTAATTGCCAGTTATTCTTAAAATTTTCTCACCACTCCACCCAGTTTCTTGGGTCTTCCCACCCACTACAATCTTACAACTGCCTTTCTGGAGTTTCATAAACCTTCCTGAGACAGTTTCGGATGAGTGGAGAGCACTTAAACTCCCCCTTGAACTGACTGATTTCACATACCAACAGTGCTTTCCTTGACTTTACAGGGGGGAGGCTTGGTGGAGTAAAGTTTTGCCCCTCTCTGTTACCACTCATGAATTTTCCCAAATTACTTTGTTTCTGAAGCAGAGGATGGAAAAATAGGACCTTTATGAAAAAGGCAGCAGAAAGACCTCCTGTAACCTACTTAATTTGTCTTTTAAGCCAGGGTATGAAGGCAAGTCCTGTGAGATGCTAAGCATCATTTACTTCCATTAAGCACAGATGAGATGAGGGCATTTGTAGTAGACTACAGCCTCAGTACTTCTCACTGCTAATCCCAAGTTTGTGCTAGTGGTGGAAAAACACTGAAGGAATGATAGTATCACCTATTTCTTAGCACAGATCAGCCTTTTGCTTAGGTCATGTTGCTCTCTGAACAAGAAAAAGGTTTCACAATCATGAACCACCACCCCCTTTTCACCAAGGACTTCAAATATGATGAGAAATGGGGGAAACAACCACATGGGAAATGAGAAAATCCCTCCTCTGTTATTTCCAACTAAAAGGAAAGCAGGAGTTATGAAAAACTTTCACATACTTTTCACTTTGGCTTTCTACCCAAAGTGGTTACGATCAGCTTTGAAGAACCACCAAAGGTTTTGATCAAAGTTTTCTGGATAAGAAAACTTGGCCTATTAAAGTAGATTGGCAATTTTTTTTTAAATTAAAGATGTGGGTTTCCCTTAAACAGATGCCTGTAAAGGCGTCTAATTCCTAAAGGCTCAAGCATCCTGGTTGAACCAGTTTTAGTCAATGAGTCAGTTCTCTGATAGAGCTTACCAACAAAAATGTGACTCATTTTCTTCTTCTTTCACAAGTTTCTCTCCACTGCTTGCTAGTTCACCTGCTATTTTATTTAGGACTGAGTTAGGAACTCTAACAGAGGCTTTCTATTGCTCACTAAAAAAAAACTGTTATGTTGCCTGTTTCTATTTCAGACCTTTGGCTCCAACCCCAGGCTTTCAACTATTAGAGCGAGCAATGCCAGACTTTTGTTTTCCTGTCAGCTTTTTTTTTTTTTTCCATAGGTGCCTGAGAAGCACTGGCAAAATATTTCAAGTAGCTGCCCATGCAAAATGTATTTCCTAGCTATCCAGTGTGTATATAATTTCAACAGCCTGGCTGCAGTACTTCTAACTGCATTTGTATCTCTACATAACTTGAGCATCTACACCTGAAAAAACTCTCAAAATCAAACAAGGAAGCAGACATCATCAAGCTAACCTCCAAGCAGCTTTTCCAGCACAGTTTCCATAGTGGCCTATGTACGCAAGCAGATGTAGATCTTTATTGTTTTACTATCTGATTGAAATACAATGCTTTTTAAAAGCAACTACTCACAGGTAAAGAGACACAGCCACCCAAACCCTCATTCAGGCTGGGTTTATACTAGGTGGTGTTTTGAGTACACTGTCAAAAGTACCAGACCTCCTTTCATCCTGCAACACTTCAAGTTATTGGATTATAAACCACACTTCTCTAAAAGGAGTTCTAGTCACAAGATACTGTTTCAGCATAAATATTGAAGTAACTGGGTGTTAATTAATGTATTTCTTTTAAGGTTCAGTCATCAAGGTTAAGGTAAAGAAACAGATTTATTTTTGTAATTATTCATAAATATGATGAGAAATGTTACCTATGGACCTTCTCTATAAAGTACTAGTAAGAATCATTTACAAAATAGTCAGGGCTTGGAAAGCAATGAAGCTGAAAAGCAGCAGTAAAAAAAAATAAATTGTCAAAAGTGTAAATTTTAGAAACAAACATCTCAAATATTAGTGATAAATGATGGCACCAAAGTACCATACTGATTCAAACCACTGGGCACATTTTGGAAGTGGAACGTATTTTGGCAGCAAACTGGTCAAACAGACCAGAACTAAAAATTAGCATTTCATGTAGAGTCCTCCCATTGGCTACCTGCTATTTGGCATGATGTGTGTTTCAAAAGATTCTGATGTTTTGGGAGTGCCATCTTTGCTCACTGCAGTGATTCCAGTCACATCCTCTGTCAAGGGTTAAAGATATGGGACATAGGGAGCTTCCAGTACACTCCTTACCCATCCTCACACTCACACACTATAATATGTATGAACAGCCAGCACTAGGCACCATACATTTAAATCTGTATTTCACATTTCCCTAAGGCAGAAATTCCCTACTTGCTGCCTCGCTCTTGCTCAGTGGATGAGGAAAGCTGGCAAGTCCAGCAGCTGGTCTGGGAGGGCTGTGGATATGGGCATTTTTCTGGGGGAGGTCTCTCTGTTTCTGGGGAAGATCTGAGTGCATTGATCAAAGGGACTTGCTTTCTAGGGAAGACTCTTCTAAACATCTGGCCCTCCAAAAGCAGGGAAGGCTTGATCAAAGCCAGGGCATTATGGACTCACATCACACTGACAAGAAAAAATGGGCCTGGTAGCAGCTCACACCAGAGAAATGGCTATTACATGGATCAATGCATTTCAATTTAGTATTTGAAAAATAGAAGGGCAAAAATGATCTCTTTTTGTAGTAGTTTTCGGTTTAGTGGCCATTACTGTCCCTTTTAATAACCACACCACAGATGTTTTCAGACTCACAGAGTACATAAGCAGTGTCACAAAGTGTGCAACACTCAGTGCTCTCAAAATAGTGCTATTACTGAAATGGCACACTAGTTCAGGAAACTTACGACCACCTCTGCAACAGAAGATGTACACAACCTTCCTAACTGAAGAATCCATATCTAAAGCAACTAACTGCTCATAACTTAAGAGCATATGAATATAAAGGACAAGAGATTTGTCCTTATACTAAAAAGTAAGGAATATTACAATTACAAGCAAGGTCACCTTCTCCCTGTTCAAGTTGTTTGTAAGTACTACAACTTGAAAAGAAAGTATGAGACCATAGAGTCACTTATCCTCTAGCAATGTTTTTCTCTAATTAATTAAATGAGTGAAAAGAGGGAGTTCAGGGCCCATAGATCAGCATCACCACAATGCATTTCAAAACTGCTCTGTGAGGACAATTCCAAAAGCCAATCACAGCATACTTATTAAAGAGGCCTTCTGATGTAGCCCTTTATAGCAAAAAACCTGCTGGATGCCCCAAATTACTCAGTTACACCTCATTAAATTATATCAGTTGTTTGTTGCCAGCATATTCTCCGTGCAGCCCAATGGCTTTGTAGCTGAAGCTGCTGGAAACCTGTTTAATTGCTCAATTGGGTTTTTTTAAACTTCTTAGGCAATGGGTGGAATACTGTAATTTGTTAGAAAATACATTAAAATAGAAGAAAAGGGGGGAAAAAAAGCACGAATCAGAAAATCACTGCTGTTACATTAAGGTTTTTACTAGGTTTCTTTAAGTACATTTGCTTTTATGTTCTTGACCAAAGAGCTCTCGGGTAAGGAAACATTCATAAGTTGCTTCCTGAACAAGTCTCCTCAATTACTGCGCTGCCGCTGCAATTCAAACACTTACAGAATTCTTTCGAAGGGCAGCAGCATTAGCACAGCAACTGGGGTGGTCTTGTTACTTTAAACCTCTTTGAAAATTCACAGCCTGCAATCATCTCACATGCCAGTGTCCACTCTGGCTTGGAGGCAGAGGGGAAAAACACTTTGGAAGGACCTATTAAATAAATCCTGTTTTCACAACAGTAAAATCCCTAATAGTTTTGATTCACTGAAGCAGTGCTCCCAAACAGCTCCCTTTGTGTTCAATCACTTTTATAACTGTCTCAAACTAAAAAGCCAGACCAGAATACCTGTCTGTGTGTGTATACAGATATAAATTACCTCAACAGACCAATTTTTTAGGACTTCTTGTCAGCATGGAGTAATTTTTTATTTTTAATGTTTCAAGAAAATTTATTTGACTCCAAAAATAGATTTGAATCAATTTGCTCCTCCACACTTGACAACACTCCTTTGTTAGCAATTCTGTATTACTGGGAAGACATACATCACTTAATGAAAAACACAGACAATAAAGGCCTTGGAGTTGTGCTGCTGCAGATCCATTATCAGCCAGACACTCGTTCTGTGCTTATTCCAGTTGAAAGTTCCTCTTCACTGCAAACTCCAAATACATTTTTTATGTATTAAGAGAAGGAATTTTAGGGCCAAAAGGAAAATTATTTAAAATGGATGGGCACCAAACACAATGCATTCCATTCAGTTTCTGCTCCTGCGCTTACCAGTCTCCAGCTGAACATTAAACACTTAACCCACAAGATGCAAAGGGATTTTGAAAGACCTCTCTTCAGGAATGAAAATAATTATCTCCCAGGCTTTAGGTTCCAAGGGCTTAGAAGAGGGACTGTACAAAGGACTAATTTAGTTAGAAATGGCACCAGCGTGTGGTCTCCTGAAAAGGTGAATTTGTGGGCTGCAGTGCATTGTGAGGAAAGAATTTTTGTACTGCTTGTGCAAAAATAAAAGATCTCTCTAGAAAGTGATCATTTTGTATTCTCAGCCCTAAAACCACCAATCTCATGCTTGCTGGAGACACAGAAGTAAATGCTAGCACAAGGAAGAGTGATTTTATGGGGTTGGGTAATCCTAATGGAATACAAAGGAAACTCCAGAAGGCAGCCCCCCAAAAGGGAATACAAAGTAGTTGGATGATAGGGGATCTAGAAAACCTTTCTTTACTGGGTTACAGCTAGATCATCTGAATCTCTCTTTCCGACTCTGCATGGTCCCGTGTGGTAAACTAGCAGTAATGAGACCTTCAGATATCTGGGAAAACCTTGTCACAAAATTAAAAAGTACATTATAAATGTAGGGAAAGGGGAGACAAAGTGGGAAAGTATGTATGTTCAATGGAATGCTTTTCACACCCTCATTCAACACCACATAGTACTAAGTAAAAATTAGTAAGTAAAAATGTAAAAGAGCAGCAATGGCTTCTTTTATATCCTTACGTTGTATGTAAGAATGCACAAAATACATGCTTTACTGCAGCTTCTATGTAATGAAATGAACAAACTTAATTCTGTTTCACAAAATGGGCCAGGTCCTTAGCTGAGGCAGCACAGGATCATTTCCACAGGGTTTAATATCAATTCTTTACTCCTGCCATGTTCTTTGGATTCACTGTTTTTTTTAAGCTTGGCAGGCAGAAGGAGAGAAGCTTCCACTTCTCTTATCAGCACAATTAATCACAGCACTGCTTAAGCCACTGAAAGCTAACTAGGAACAGGTCAGGAACTGCTGGCCATAAACTCACTGAAGATTAGTCATCTATTCTTAGTGAATATCTAATAGGAGGAAACAGGGAAGGAAATGGAGAATGGAAATGGGCTCAAGACTCCTGTGGACTTCCTTGGTGCATTACAGAGGTGCATTTCTTAACCAACTTTTCACAGAAAGCATTCTGATATTTGTGTACAATTTGATGTTTAACTAAGAAGCCTTGTCAAAATTGACAGCATTTAAGTAAGAAGGCAATGTCAAATTTGCCTGAAAAGTGTGGGAGAATAAACATTGCAGATTGTTCTACATTTATGTGGTGAACTATACGTTCATCTGATATTTATGCAAGATTTCTAATTTAAAAGAAAGAAAGAATAAGAGAAAGAGTGTGTTTGTTCTGGAGACAAAAACATTTCTAGTATGAATCTGCATGGAGCTAGAGATTAGAAGAAAAGGAGTGTCAGCATCAATCAATTTCCTTTCCAGTTAAGTGAAGTCCCAAAGTCAAACTTTAGTAAAAGTCAATAAAATTCCTTCCACTAAAACAGTACGGGCCACAGCAGTTGTGTAAAATCACACACTGGGCACACAACCATAACAGATGCAAACAGCAATTTGTTATCAGCTGGAGAGTAGCCATGAATTACAGCCCAAAACATGCAAAATGATTTTATTTTCAAGGTTTCACAGAAAGGTGTAGAAAAGTAGGAAGAGCAGCTAAAAAGAATGGGGAGCTAAACTTATGCAGTCTTGTATATCCTTTTGCAGTGTGGCTCCATTTTTTCTCTACAGGAAAATTTTGCCAGGAACTGAATGGGCACATCAGTATCAAAAGAAATTGTGCTCATCATAGGAACTAAATTTATTCTCTGTACTGTACCAAAAAAAGCCCATGATCTGAAGACTAACCAGTGTCTGTGGTTTGTCTGTATGCACCTGCTTTCTGAACAAATTACAGTGAACAATGTTTATACAGTTATTTACCTCATTATCGACACAGACTTCCAGAATCTCAAGGGTCATCAAAAGTTTGCAGGAAGTGAGTAAGTAAAATTGTTTGACTGAACCAGACTGCCAGCTCTCCACCCAATCAAGGTCAAATAACTGCGGGGTTGTGTGTGGTGCAGTGGTTTGTGTCTTCTTTTCATCTGTGCTTTGGTGAAAACACTTTTCCTTGTTGGGAAAAAAATCCACAAAAAAATGTGTTCTGTCCCTGTTACCTGACAGGATGTTAAAAAATAAAGTAAATGCAGGTATGTACAAAGGATGGACCAGATGGACCAGCAAGATAAGGATGGACCAGTAACAAGGTTTTGACAAGGTACCACTTATAGTTTACGATAAGACAAAATTATAACTTTAACCTTTTAGCTGAAACAAAAGGCTAAAGAATCTTTAGGGCAACACAACCACTTACTCCTCTGAAAATGAGAAGCTCTGATTATTATCCTAGCCTGGGGGAAAAAAGTGCAATTCAAAAATTGCTTGTTCTTCTGACAGTAAATCTTGACTGTTTTTAATGAAAGTTTCTCTCCTTCATGAAGCATTTCTTGCTAAAAAAACAGGACAGCACATTAATACAGGGCTTTAGATATCCTTAAAGTCAGGTTTAATTGGGGCAATTCCCTCCAGTGAATTGAAAGACAACATTCGTCTTCTATGCCTGTTTGGAATGCTAAACTGAAAGCAGGGCTGAAATGTCAAGGTAAAATAATGCTAATAATTATTCTGAATGTTACATTCCCCATGACCTTGGAATTTAAGAGGCTGAGATGAAGGCCTTTTGTCGAAAGTCAGGAAGTCATCTGGAGACTTCATTGACATTTATGATTAATACAATCTGGCAAGATTAGGGGAGGAGATAGAAAATACGTGATTAGCTTCCAGCACAGGGTAATTTCATCTTATATTGTTGTGGGATCTTCAGATAAAGAGCACAAAGCAACACATCACCTGCAATATTACTGCTAGCGCTCCTAGGTGAGAACACGAGCAAGTTTAATGCAACAACCATAATGTCTATAAAACAAAACTCATACCACTGCCATGAAAGAGAAGAAAATATTCTCCCTTTCATGCTAGTAATGATTTCCTGTAAGTCACAAAGAATGGGGCACAAAGCTTCACTATTATGTCTTGTTATCACAGAAGATTTTCCACTTCGTTTGCAACTTAACACCAGAATGATAACTCTGTGAGGTGAAGATTTTATATATTAGTGTCCTGAAGAGACGCTTGTAGACTTTATTTGCACCTCACATGTGTCAGAAAATGCTTCTGCTTAAAGTCTTTTATGGTCAGTGCCAGAGGAGACTCTGTACAGTCAGCTTCCATAAAAAAACAGTGGAAGGAGGCAGCACTCCTTTGATTAGATAATACTCC
>VYZP01030442.1:0-42892 GCA_013400635.1 Hypocryptadius cinnamomeus | reverse complement strand
CCAGAGAGAGAAAGTAAGGAACCATAGTGTAAATGTAATTTTCTTCAGTTAGTTTGCAGCTAAAATAATTTGAATTAGTGGAGATACTTCTCCTTGGAGCATGTCTACCAGGCATGTAGAAATAGCATATTTTCTCCAGCTATGCTTTTAATTGTGGTCCATACAAATCTTAAATAGGTATTTGCATAATGCAATCCTACAGCTTATAAAGCCCATTTTAGACTATTGAATAAACAGCAGAACTTTTAAAGATGGTCCAAATAATGATTCCAGTGCCTAGATGAGTTTAACCTAGAGAGAGTTTATAGTCTTTAGTTTATTAAATGCTCCATGTGATCATCCTAAGAATGAAAATCCCATTAATAAATTTTATTAAAAGGAGTTTGCAATTATTACAGCATATTGAGGACTTTTGCATCTGATGCATCCTCTCTGGACTAGATATCTTTATGAATTTCTTTTGCAAAATGCTTTTCAGTCTCAAAATTTATTATTCAACTAGTGAATTTTCTATTAAATGCAAACAAGATGAGACCACAGAAATGGTTAGTGTTCTTCAATTTATGAAAACTGACTTAATATTTTGACTTAGGAATTCAGTAAATATTGTGCAGACATTCCAAAAGGAATAGAAATACATAGCCTAAATAAAGCAGACCAGATTTTTCCAAATGAGGGAAAACATAGAGAGTGCTACATGACTGTTCNTTCTTTTAAAAATCTCTTAAGAAATTTGCTGTTTTAAGTTTATAGAAAGAGATGCATTGGAAGGCATAACTCTACTGAGGATATTGGCAAGCAAAGTTCTCATCAGAGCATGCCCTAACATGCCCTAGCCATGACATGCAGTAGTGAAAGAGAGTCTCATNGAATAGAAATACATAGCCTAAATAAAGCAGACCAGATTTTTCCAAATGAGGGAAAACATAGAGAGTGCTACATGACTGTTCAATTTTAATATTCAGTTTCTGCTATACAGATTTAAATGAAGCAGCTCTCTGCATATGTCAGTACATTGGTAGGCACTAAACCAGCCATCTGTGTATTCTATATCCTCCTTACATAAATATAGTAATTGCCAGTTTATTCTCTAGGAATATTTGCACCGTTTTCAACATTCTTTTCTAAAAAAAACCTCCTGCATAAATTCAATATGCAACTCAGTGTTTTCATATATACAGACCAGAGGTTATAATTTACAACTAATCTGCATTGAAATATCAGTGCTATCAGGATTTCTCCAATGGAGGACTGATCTTTGCAAGGGCAGGTACCTTTCCAGTCACCTCCAAAATTAGGCATGAGCTGGAGCAATACCATGTGCGCCCCTTTCCAGCACTGGCAGCCTAAGGGTTTAGCGTACAGAAAAAGCCAACTGCACCTTCACACTTCATTCTCCACGAAACTGAGTGAGATCACAGGAGGATGAAAGTATGAGATTAACTGGAGCTGCCCAGAATGTGCTGTAAAAGTCATTAAGCACAGAAAAGAAGTTGGCTGGCAAAACACACAAACTCCTGAGTGAAATGGTCCACCTGGTCCAGTCTGTCAGACATGAAAGACTCGTGGAAACTGCTGCCAGACTGTTTTCTAACCTCTCCCAGTTGGAAAATGGCCAAAGCAAGGCTGTACAAGAGATGGCTCTGGCCATAAGAGACAAAAGCCACAGACCCATGCATTTTTTCCCCGTGACAATTCCTGCAGCAGCAGGGACCACCAGTGGGAAGGGAGCACTGATCTCTTCCCCAGCTGGGAAGCATTTTGAACACACTTGGGCTCCATGAGCAGCCAGCATACCACAGCTTGGAAACACTCGGAGATTCAACCAAGAGTAAAAGGCAAACATTTGAGTCAATAGCCCATTGCCCAGATCAGAAATACTCTTGGGAGCTGAACAGGAAGTTGGATGAGGAAGGAAGTGCAGGTTTAGTGACAAGTGCTCAGCCAAGGCTCCTGAGCCTGTCTTCCTCAGCTGCTGCCAGGAGCATTGGCTAATAATCCCCAAATCTCTAATCCAAATGTTGTGCAATAATCACACACAGACATTTCACATGTAAGTAGTTACAAAATAGAGAGAGCAGTATCATGCCTACAGACTTTTATCAAGCATCTGCAAGTACATTTTCATACAAAGCAAACATGGGCTTAATCTGTGGTTTTGTACAAATATAAACATTAGCAAAGGGCTAATGACAGATTGCAGGGCTGTAAGAGGTAGATGGGAGTATGTGGTTATGGTTCCCTTATTTGTGTGGGGCAAATACACTGGCTGGGATCAAATTTTGAGGGGATGAGGCTGTGTAACAGAAGAGGGTGATGGGCACCTTGTAATGAACATGAAGCAAAGAGTCCCTGGGCCAGTCACCCCACAAGGTATCTGTGGCTTCTGCCATCTATGGATGCTGTGGGTACATTTGGCCTTGAAGACATTAAGATTGGGAACTCCAGGCCTGAATTTCCAAAGCTAGATGTTTCCACAACTCTCTTTGTAATTTCTTCACAAGGCTCAAAGCAAGGGAAGGGGAAACAAGAACCATTGGTACAGCACTTCAGAGCACAGCGAAAGCTGGACATTTCTCCTCAGATGATGACTTCTCCACAGCAGTAATATTTTGCTGCATGTGAAAAAGTAGTTCATGGATTCAATTCCTTTGGTGGCTAACAACCTAGATAAAATGACAATGATAACAACAATTGGTATTTTTGAGAAATTTTCAAGCACCAACCTTACAACTGAAGGTGTCATTCACAAATTTCTTTCATTGATGAATCGTACTGAGTTTCCAAACAGCACAATGGACCACATGGTTGTAAGAAATTCATGTACTTGTTCCACGGAGGCTAAAGTACCCCAGTGGTTTCAGTGTTCTCAGCAAAAGAACTCTAAGCAAGTCAGTAAGAAACCCTGGAAGTGGAGCTTGAATTTCCTGCTCTAATAGAAACAGGACATTTCTACAGCCAGGCACACAACCTTTGGGCTTCATGGTTAAACATCTGCATATTCAACACTGAGCCAGCCTGAAGATTATTTAGGAGATAATGTTAGGAGACAACTAGTGTTGAAAAGTACCTGCAGCTAGTCAGCACATTTTGCTTTAACACCTGTGGCTAAAAGAGAAAAGAGCATTTATGCACAAAAAGTCAGGATTATGGAAGCATAAGTTTATTCAAAACAGCCAGTGCCAAAATATTCAGACAAATAGCCCCCAAAAATTCATTTAATAAAAAATATCAATGCCAACAAAGGTATTAAGACTAAAGAAATATAGGCTGGGAGTTCTGAAAGATGCTGCAAACTTCTGTGAGTTCCCTAAACCATATCTATCCTGGAGGCAAAAACCTGAAACCATTAAAAATACATTAAAATGAAAACAATGCCTGGAGGGCATCCCAAACACCCATGCCCTCCACAGTGTCCTCACTGCGTCTCCTTAACTGACAAAACCTGATTTTTCACCAGTTCTCCTGGGAACTTTCAAGTTCTTCACTGCTTAGGCTCTGGCATGGGTTTCAATGCCCAAGATGTCAACAGGGCTCATCCATGCGGGTCTGACAGGGTTCACTACTTCTGTTTCTTCCCTCTGTTCTTCTAACAAAGAGCAAGCACCACAGTATTGTCTGTCTGAATTGTAAGTGGACAAACTTCAAAGAGAAGGAGTTTTAGAGCTCTAAATGGTCTCTCTACACAACTCTCCTACCTATTCCCTGTGAAAAGAGTTTAGGAGCTTCAAGATCCTCAGACCTTTCAGTAAGGTTTTTGCATGAGGAAATAGCTTCTTAGCAACTCCTTTGCCCTGATCTGAACGACATTTTAAATTCTTTATAGTCCTTCTGCTTTCCAGTAAAAACAAAACAAGCTGTTTAACTTCATTGCAGCCTGACAGTTAATAGCTCCTGTATTGTCTCTTAATCACACTGAAATATCTGTTGAAGGATGTATCATTGTTTTAACTTCCTGCTAGCTTTTTTCTTACACAGCCTGCCATTAAACTAAATTAACTGTGTTCACATTGTAACCATAATTTACAAGTTTTTAAAGAGACACAGAGACATGACACAGTCCTTCTAAATCCTAAGTGGCCCACAAAGAGGGTGAATGAGAGAAGGGTTATTCTATGTCTCCAAAAAAAAAAAAAAAAACCAACTAGAGGAACATAAATGGGAAAGGCAGGTAGGGGGTTCAAAGCCAAGAGAAAAGGATGCTTCTTTACACACTGTGTTGAGACTGTTACTGCACTCTCCTTGCTGCATAATGTTGAAATTTACCTGGCTCAGAAAAGTCTGGAACTCCTAGAAAATAGTTCACACAAAGACTTGCTTTGGCCCAGACAGTTCTTGAACTATGAGTCATTGGAGCCTGGGAAAATACTGTTGAGAAATATTGCTGCATACTCACCTTTGCTTGCACCCTTTTGTCCCTGCATTCACTATTCCCATCACCCTGTTCCTGGGGGCATTGCACTGCTATGTCCAGGCACAGAGAGAGCTCCAAGCTGACCTTCTGCTCCTCACACCCATGCAATATTGAGACCTCAAAGTGAAGACAGATCAGGCATTAAGTTAACAAGAATGGATATTACATTAGATTTTGCCTACAAGGCCAAGATGTGATGTAGAAGCAAGCTAGAAAGTCTGATCCAGAATGGCAGCTCCTATGCCCTCGTTATGGAGTTGGTCCATTCCCTGTCTGTGTCTCTGTGTAGAAGATCAAGGACTTCAAAGTACCAATCCACTGTTCTGTACTAGCGCCATTACTGCTGTGAGATACTAATGAGTGGAAAATATATGTGCCTTCATCTTTTCCTCCACACTTTAAAGTGCACAAGATTGTATTATAGTGCTTGATAGTTCCTTTTGTTTCCATCCTAACTACTAATCCAATTAGCTTTGTTTCCTCATTTTTCCTTAGTTCCATGACATTTCAACACACCCTCCCATTTCTTCAATGAATTGCACTTGATTGCTATAAACTCAGCTCTTCTGGAGTTCCTTCAATCTTAGACTCTCTGAAAATAAGCATGTATTTGGCCCTTTGACATCCCCAAAGATTTGTATTGTATCAATCTGATCTTTGAGTAAGAAGCTGTGGTCAGACAAAAATTAACGCCTCATCCAGAGTCTGTGATATTTGTAGAAAAGAAGATAAGCAGGTACCAAACTACTTGTCCTGTCCTCTATCTATAACATATTGCTGCATCCTTGAGACTAGAACCCACATAAAAATCCTTCTGTTATTCTTAGTCTGAAGGCTGCTTCCTTCATCCCCTTTCCTTACCAAATGATGGCAAATCCAGCAATTCTAGGTTCCTGAACAAAGTGATGAGGCTCAACCAGTACATCACATCCTTTTTGGAAATAACTCTGAGTAACTGCTCAGTGAAGAAACCTAACACCATGGGACAAAGCAATAAAATGCAGGAACTCTTTCACCCATGGGTTCACAAATGCTCCTAGATTCTATCTAGGCTGAAACAAATTGTCAGCAAGGGTGGGAAGCGAGAGCGAGAGGGACCTGAGGCGTCCGCACACCAGTGATGTTGCCAGTTAGCTGAACCTGCAACCTCCATGGGCTTCAACCCACTTTGTGCAAATTACATAATATAGGTCCATGCTGTGTGAGACACCTGACTCAAAAAATGTTCCAGTAGCACCAGTTCACTTAATTTCTTTTGTACCAGACAATATACAAACAGCACCAACTTTGCACCAGATTTCCCCAGTTAAATACCCTTTCAACATTCCTTTTCTGAGATTCTTCTCAAGCAGACTGAGTAAGAACTGTCTGCAGATGGTGGTTACCCTTAGATTAATCCTGATAGGTACCAGATACCTGCAGTCAAGATGCTACTTTCATTAAATGAGAAAAGGCAAACGTCCCATTCAAAAGAAAAGTAGTAACTTCTGAGAAAAAGGGAAAGGCTTGATGAGATGACACCGTACCATAAGCTTTTGTTGTGGGCAAACAGAATCCTATAGTTCAAAGTAATTATCTCATCAAGTTCCACCTCATTAAGACTGAAACTAGACATCATAATGAACAGTGGACCAATAATTCACCAATGCGAATTTGGTTTTAGTCCAGCTTGATATCTTCTCTGTAATATATTTGTTGGTTTCAGCTCATCACCCCCAACTTCTCTGGACAAGATGACACACCTCTTCATTTTCTATTCATCATAAGCCTATGGGTGAATTAGTAAATTAGATTAAATTTCCTTTCCCAGTGCCAGAGGGGCACTGGGAAATTTGCATGAGCTCCCTTCCCAGGACAAGGCACATGGAGAAAAGGGAGAAGCAGGAATTGTCAGAGCAAGTTCAGTTTTGCCCCCTGGACCTTCTGCATTTTTGTGGAGGAGGGCAGAATGCATCAACACACCCTCTCTTCCACTCCATAAAGATAGTGTTATGGTGATAAGTGGGAGATTACTTCAGAAATTAAAGGTGGTTACAAAATATTTTCGGACATTAAGAACTATCTGCAGCAGGACAACTTTGTGGTAGATAGGAAATGGCAGAGTACAAATTATGGAGTCATTAGTCATGCTATCACTAAGAGGATTAAATTTTGCTACTTTCTTTTCTTTAATATCCTTCTCCCCACTGTGATTTTTTTTTTTTTACCCCTGCACCTGCCCTCTAGATATTAGATAACCTGAACATGAAAGAGAAGAACCTTTTTGACAGTGAAGCTGAAATCCTCCTGTTTTGTCATGCATTCAAATGGGAACCAGACCAATTGAATCCTGACCTACTTATCAGACTGAAACTCCTGCTGGGAAGTATCAATAAAAAGACCCACTGGGAGGTCATTCAGACTGGTCATGGTTATTATGGGAATTGTGAAAGAGAGGGGAGCTGTAGAAATAAAAATTCATCCACTTTTATATGGCCTTCTTTCTTTACTATGTACCTATCCAAAGTGTGATAACTTTCCACTGCAGTTTTCCTTTAAAATAAGCTTCCAGGTCAAGTTCCAGTGACAATAAATAAGTCTGCCTCATTAATCAGACTACAACACTTAACGGACCACTTAGCAGAAATTGTTTCTCTGAGGGTGGCCAAGGGCCTTCGCTGGCAGGGAACACAACATGGCTGAAGGCCTGACAGTATCCCTTCACGTGTACCACACTCCTTAGAGTGCACAACGTGATTTCAGGCTCTTTCAGAAATTATTTTTAGCCCACATAAGGTAAAGTAACGTAACATCACTGGAGCTTTCACTGAAAACTTTTTGAAGTGAAAGATAAAAGCCTGACTGCTCCAATCCGGCGCAGGTGCAGCGGGTAGCGGAGCAGGCTCCGCGCTTGCTCCTCAGCGTGCGCGGTCCTACCCGGCCCTTTCCCACAGTGGGCACAGGGAAGGGGTTCTCAACATCCCTGCGAACAGCTGAGTGCCTGGCCTCTTCCCGCCTTCTTACAATGAGCCCCAGCTGAGAAGTCTCTGTCCTGCATCACATTTTTGGCAATTTCTCTAGGGCGAGGCAAGTTTCTCTCTGCAGGCCTCTAATCCCTCCCTGTGCCGACTTGACAGCAAGGATAAACACTTCACCAGAGAGGCTCGTGATGAGTTGCATGTGAAGGTCATGCTACCTTCTGCCATCCTTTCCCAAATTTCCTATGGCTCTATGTACCCTTTTTAATCTGAGGTCACCTCTATGGTTGTGCCAACTACTATAACAAATGCAAAACATTTAAAATGTGTATCTGCATAGACAAATGTCTATTTTATATCTATATATCCATATATATATGTATCTATATCTATATCTATATCTGAATGTATTTATGTGCATATTCTGAAAAAAATTAAAATTACAGTCTCTTAATTTTTAAAAAATAGTCTGATTTGGGCAGTTGAGCACACTGAGAGATCAAAATAAAAAAAAAAATAAAAGGAATAAATCTCTCTCCACTTTTGAAATATAGCTGGAGGGTAGCAATCACTGAATTAAATTCTCTGGTCTGTGTTATGTAGAAGGTCAAACTACATGGCTGTAATGGTGCCTCTTGGCCTTAAATACCTATGAAAAAATATTGCACAGCTTTGCTTTGCAGCAGATACTAGGACATTTACCCACCATGTCGGGAGCCCGTGCCTGATATCTTCCAGGGCAACAGATATTTTTATTGGCAATTTCAGATTAAAAATATTAAGTGCAGAAGTCAAGAAATTCACAGAACCAGTGTTGTTTTTAAAGACTTTCCTATGATCTCATAGTTTCTACTAAAGCTAAAGTTTCCATGGCATTTTGGATTAACCAGTGACCCTGCTTCTAAACAATTTAATTTTTTATTAATATAAGTAAGTTGAAACATATTTGCAATTTATAGACTTTCTACCCACTTATGCTGACTAGAGCTCATTTAGAAGAAGTAACCTTCAGTTTATGAGCTGAGGGCACTGTACAAGCCTCTAAGGCACAATACGGCTTCCACAGCAGGAGGTACAACACAGGTAATATCCCACACATCCCAGCTTCTCTGCATCTCATGATAAACCTCTCCCATTGCCAAAACAGACTTAGCTGGAAATATCCCCAAATCATCCAACTGTGTTTATTTTACCTTATCATAAAAATGGTCATTTTATGTTCGGTCCAAAGGGTGGTGGGACCTAGAAACAAATAAGGTTTTGACAGAAAATCCAAATCCAGAGTGGTTTTTTTCCAATGTAGCTCTGGTAGCAGGAAAAAGCACTGCTGGCTTGTGATTTGGTGTCATAATTTCTTGATTCTGAGTGACTTTAAATACACATTACATAAATATTTATCAGCATTTTATAATTTTGCACCTAATTTTAGACATTCTCCTCCACTACTCTGCCTCAGAGGCATAAGTGTACCATAAAGGTAGAACTAGACAACACCATACATAAACCACAAAGATAAAAGTTTTTTTTTGTGCTTGGTGGGAAGAGGGAGAAGTGCCAGCCATAAGACATACACAGGAGCCAATATTTAGTATAAAATATTTCTGCATTTCCTTCAGATTTTTGGAAGGGAGAAACAATAGCCAAACCAGGTGGACATGGGCTGTGTCATTTGAACAACACAGTTTAAATGCTATCACTCTTCCAATTAATATGTTGCAGCACAAGGTAAGGGAAGATGTTCCAATAGTATATTTTCATCTTAAGAGAGATGCTCAAATATATTTTTTTCCTGGATCTTGGAAGGTAACATATGAGTGGCTATTAGCATAATCACTCTCAGGTTAAAATTCTTTCAGGGAGAGGATCTCCCTGAGATCCTTTGAGTATCTAATGACACCTCTGCATGACCTTAATTTTTGGGTTATAAGCATATTGCCTGCCCCATTGTTCTTTGTGAAATAAAGCTGATGAGCACGGCAGATCTTGAAGGGATTTAACACTTCTTCTAGCAGGATTACCAACTCCTTGCATTCAAACATCATGAATCAGTCTCTAAAATGGTAAGATTTTATTAAATGTAAAAAAGTAATTATGTTGTGGTTTAACTTTTTTTGGTTTTTTGCTAATTCACTTTGAAAGAAAGGAAAGAACTCCTGTGTAGACACTTCAGCAGTGTTTCCAGCTCTTTCTTGGCAACCATAAGGCACAGAAATGTGCTTCAAGAAAATGCAAGCTAAGATCCTCATAAATTGAGGCGATAGGTGCTGGGTTTGGTGAAGAAGATTCTTAAGCGATCCAAGCTCACAAGGAAATATGGTGCAATTACAGAAGGGAACAGCTACAAAACTCAGCTCCTCTAACACTCCTTTAAGTCCTCCTTGACTGTCAAAGAATTCACTTTCTTCTCTTATCTCAGCTAAGCAAATTCCCAAACTCTTTCCACAGGCTGCAGCACTTCTGTCCCCATACATTCACCCACAGTGCTGAGATTCAAGGAAATGGGGATATCTCTGATTTGCTGTTTAGAAAGCTCACTCACTTTGTTAAAACAAATGTAGAGTTTTCTGGGAATTAGGGATAAAACCACAGGAGGCCCAGCATAAACCCAGCAGAACTGCAGTGGCAATGCCAGCCCAAGCTCCCCTGACCACCATGAAGTACCACAACATTTTTATTGATCAAAATGATGGGAGTTGCACACACAGATTTACTACCCAACCATGCAGACTGAACAGAGCAAGTGGAGACTCTGCCAGTCTTGCAGCTGATGTGCCCTGAAGGCCACAGGTGAGGACAATGCAGTGCATTAAAAATGACCACTCACCACCAGACCAGTCAATGACATCTCTAAACTGCTTATTGAGGTTGTCATAGCAGCCTTCCCAAATGGAAAGTGCCACTTCTCAGTGCACAGAATACCTCCTTCTTTTTATCTTTTAAAGACTTTATGATTTTTCTATAGAGCCTTTTTTGAAACACTAATATTTTTTCTACTTCTGTTTATTTTAACCAAGTTCCAGTAGCTGAGAAGACACGATAAAAGGAAAAATTAACTCCTACCAGAAAGGAGCAATTGTAGTAGGTAGCTTCAACTGTGAGCCTGATTGAACTAGAGGTCAATTAACACGCTGTTCTGAAGTTGATACAGGATTTTTCTTGATTTAGAAAACTGTGCAGTTGCAAGCAGAACTTCCCCCCTCACAAATTTGTTCCACAGTCCACACAATAATTGGATGTTGGTGCAGAATTGTTCCACACCTCTGGCAGATGCTGTGCCTTTGAGAAGGACTATGCAGTAGTCCTTCTGGGCACAAAGAGGCAGGCTGTGTGAATATATTTTGAAGACTCCAATGTCATCAGCCTGCTAAGAATGATCTTTTATTTCCCTTATCATCATAAAAGGGCATTACTGGAGCATGGGGAAGCCATACTCACAGTGCCATTTGGAACATTTTACTGACTACAGTGAAGAATGGGTATGAAAAAATGAAGAAAGTAAATCTTCATGAAAAACAGAGGGAAAAATTTTTAAACATTATTTTCAGAAATCTGAAATTGAATCACAAACTACTGTTCCAGGCCTGCTAACAGACTGGAGAGATAGATTGGGAAAGCAGGAAATACTTAACCCAGTTTCGCAGTCAGAGAAAACCTCAACTTTCACTAACAAGAAAAGAAACATACATTAAATCTACTGCCAGAGATGAGGAGAAACTGGAAGCATAAATCTTAAATATTCCAAATCATGATAATGACAAATCAAAAGGAAAAATATTTATTTTTAATGCAATTTTCTTGTGATTATCTTAAGAAAGATACCATCATATCCAAGTTATTTTTGAACACAGAGCATTGTGTTCCTTGTATATTCTGGACTGCATCTGTTTCTCAGACTAAAACGGGAATTTGTTCTACATATCAGCTAAATTCCTGCTTTGTAAGGTGCCCTCCATGAGGGCCAAATGGATTTCTCCTGGTATGTACCTGAACACCACCCAAAGCCTCCACTGCTGAGCCCTTGTGTCCTCAGTGCAGTGATGTCCCACTTGGGACACCAGGTGTACACAAACCTGGCCAAGGACAGGCTCTACAACCACTTTAACATGGCAGGCCATGAAGTGTATCTGTTGGACATTATCTCATAATGTCCTTCTGTTTGTTAATTTGATTTGGCCTTGCTTTAAGAATTTAAATGAAGGGCTGTTTGGCTGACTTTTTTTTTGCCAGGCCTGCTCCTGTTCCCCATGCTCCCTTCCTCTCTGTTTTTTGGTATTTATAACTGCAACACTTTACAGTTGCATAAGTGTAAAGCAGGGTGTCCTTCTGGATTTTCACACATCTGCCCATGTGAAATTACCTCATTAGTAAACACCTCATTATTGAAGTCAAAATGAGGCTAACATGGATTGTTTTTGCAGCCTTGTTACTTCAGAATGCCTAAAGACAGTATAGAAGGGTACATATCAGTAAAATGTGTTTTCCAGAAAAGGAAACTGATTTTCTTGTGTATTCCTTGCATGAGCTTTATCTCCTCCCCCATGTAGCAAAACTTAATGTGGGATGAGCCTTTTGCCACTTACTTTTAACTTACATTGAAATATGGCATGGTTTTTACCATGGTAATAAAAACCAATTTTTTTCAGACTAACAAAAAGTTTATCCATTTTATTTCTCAGAGGCTTTTTAAGGTTGTAAGACCCTAACCTTTTGCTATCACATTTTTGCCCAGTATGGCTGCAAAGAACATACAGGCTCTGATTTCCAACTTGTTTATACACATATTTAACAGAGAAGAAAATGGAGAATGCAGAAGTGAAAAAAAAAAAAAAGAAAAGATTTTCCACGGTCACAGAAGCCAGTCACAGAAACACAGCTGGGTGTCGGATCAGGATCTCTTGGCAGCTGGCCACAAGAGATGCACAACAGAGAAAAAACATTTCCTGTAAGGAAGCATTTGATTTTCAAAGCTGCATGAAGTGTTCAGAAGAAAACCATGTAAATGCCCACTGGATTGGGGGTGGGGATGGGAGGATTTCATTAGTAACTGGAAGCCCTCTCTTGTTTCACCAAAAGATTTGCTCGTCACAAGCATTGCCAGCTAGCCTGAGGTGATTTTCATGTTTTGTATCAAAACCAAGCAAACATGAAGTCTCTAGCAGTTTCGATGTGAATTTGCTTTGAAGTTCATTTCAATGCGACACCAGTCAAACTCCACGGATAACGAAGGATTTTCGCTCTTGTGGAAGGACAGCAATGTTTTCCTGAGTCTCTGCAAAAGGAAAGGACAGGTTTCTGTGAAGTGCCAGCAAGTACAGCAGTGCTGTAGATACACACTTTGCATGCAGCTTCGAGGGCTGAAGACATTCCAGCTGCTCCTCCTCTCCCACACCCCGGCTGTTTGCCACCAGCCCACTGCTGGGATTCACTGCCCCAAAGGCTCCCCAGCGGGCCCACATGTGCTCCCCTGGCCTGCAGCTGTGCACACCCAGCCCTGCCAGTCTGAGCCGCCAACACAGCAGTTTGAGATAAGCCGCTGAATCTGTGCTGCAGGAGATGAAGGCGTGCTTGCACCATCCTTTCCATCAGCCAGGTAGGAGCAGAAGGAGATGGAACCTCTCCTGACTGTGGTCGAGCCAAGTGTGGACATAAAGATACCAGGGAATCTTCTTTTCTTCTGCACTGCTTATTTCACCAGGGGCAGGGTGACAACTTTACTGTGTTATTACACTTATAGCACTTTGCTTTTACAGCTGCACTCCTGCTGCATAAGGATTTACTACCAAAGTGTTGTAGGAGCCCTTTCCACAGACCAAGTTCCCCTTCTGCCATGTGCTGTACCTGGGCAGAACAGTGTGACAGTCCCAATTCCAAAGCATTCATGGCCTGTGCATAAAATGGTAGGACAGAATGGCCAGGGAAGGGAGTAAAATAAGGAAATGTCAGCCAGCCAGAAAGTCTTTTAAGAGGTAAGATGGAAAGGAAAGGCCTTATGAATGGATGCTATGAGCCAAAAGAAGCTGCTTTGCAGAGCTTCACAGGATGCTCCTTCTGAGTATGAAAAACGTTTATAAATGGAATGAGTGCTCAAAGGAGACCAGGACTGTGTGTTAATAGAGATGGAAGCTAACTCTTCAGTACTAAGGAGGTGATTATAGGTAGGGAGAAGACTGGTCATGATAAGCCTTGAAGTAATAACAAGTAGCTTAAGTTTCAAGAGCAAGGCAGTGGGAAAGCACAGAGAACAGACAACATGGTTAAACTTAAGCTTTGGGAAAGTTATCTTTGCAGGAGCACTGGGGATTGGTATGGTACATCTGTCACATTTATGACAGGATGAGTACAGTGATTGATCCGTAAGATAACAAGAGCTGAAGTTGTAACAGCGAAGTTGTAGTTGTCTGGGTAGAGAGAAAAGGATGTATTGCATAGATGGCATGCAGAATAAAGTTAGAAGACTGAGTTATAAATGAAAGGGATGTCAAAAAGAGTGAGCTTAAAAGAGAAGGAGGTGATTCAGATTCACATCATTCCTAATGAGCAAGGTGCATGGCACTCTTCATGCAAAAAAAGACAGTGTGCCGTGGTCATACAGGCTTTGCTGTGGCTTGCCACTGGAACACAACAGAGCCAAAGGAATTCTTTGGCTCTGGGGCTGAACAGCATTGTCTGGGTTCAGTGCCCACAGGGATCAAAGAAGGGTGGAGAGGATCATGAAATATAAGAGCAGAGACAGTGGCACCTGGAGGGCCCACAAAGGAAAGCAGGTCAATGACCCTGTTATGGACAGAATGAATGCACAGCTGCAGAGGACAGGTGTGGAAGGTAGGCAAAGGAAGGAAGGAAGATGGCACCTTGCTCACTTGCTCCTGTGAGAAATTTGCAGAATCACACACAGAGGACCTGGTCCAAGGGGCCAGTGTCTAAAAGACTGTCAGCAACAATAAAAATGCTTTACTTGTATAATGCAATTGTAGTCCCACACCTGTAAAATGCTCCTAATGTAAACTTACCTTAACTCTGCTGTTTAAAACTCTCTCCCATCACTCCTTGTCTGCTACAGATATACCAACACACAGGACAGTATCCTGTAGAATGAACGCTGCATTAAAAGCAAATCTGCATCTCTTACCAACTCAGCACTAGCACTTCCCTTGCCAGTGTTCCTTACATACAAGTGGCTAAACCAGAGTGCTCCTCAAAGTGTTTTCCCTTTTCCGTGGTTTAGTGGTACAGGAGTGTCAGTCCAAAGTGGCACCATCACAGCCCTATTCATGTCACACTTGAAACAACATTGTTCTGCCACAGGCCATGTCCCAGCTTACCTCCACTGTGCTGGAGTCCTTGGCTTCCCACAGCAGGGTGGCAAGGCCATGCACTGAGAGAAGGAAGGCAGGCCCTGTCACATCTCTGCCTTCAGAGTCATCCCTGGTTCTGGGTGTGTTTTTGCCAGCTCCACTGTCTGTGTTCCACCCAAGTAGCTCCATGCCTGGAGACCTGGCTTGGAGGCCCCTGCAGGCACTCTGTACCTCAGGAGTGGTACCTCATTAATGCTGCGATTAATCTGGATGCCAAGCACATGGTAAGTCAATCACATAATATTAAGCTGAATTCTTGGTTCTCTGCTTTAAGAAATAGGGCTTCCAGCAATTTCTCCTCCTTGGATCCAGTGCTGTTTCTGTTTTACAAAGTTCCCTGCCCCATGCTTACTTCAGCATGATCCCAGCTAGAGAAAACAGAAAGGGGAAAACAACAGCTTCTGTGAGTAGCTTGGATGCCAAATATGGAGGTTGCACAAGATTTTATTCACCTCTTGGTAAAAAAAAAAAAAAAAAAAAGAAGAGAATCAGAAAAAAGGTCTGAGAACAGAAAGTTAGAAGAGTTACTTCTTGATAAACTTGGATCCACACTACTCTTGGATAGATCACACGCACTTGTGTTATCTGCAGAGTTATCTGCACCTTGGCTCATGTTTCCTCAGCAGCCAGAACCCCATTCCCCCCAATTCTCCTGCTACATCCTGCAGCAAAATGGCACCAAATGACACCTGGCTATGCCCAAACTCCAATTTCTGCCATGAGGATGAGGCAGAAATGCCAAAGGCATTGTGCTTATGTAGGACAAGACATCTTTCTTTGGATTGCCTTGTATTTTTGCTGGGGTGTGAAACAGAAATCTGTCCATGCCTGTTCTGCTTCCTGCTGTTAGGAGGCTGCTCAATAATTCAGTTATCTCTCCCCAAAGGAAGCTCTGCTGGCCTGCTGCTTGCTCAAGCCAGTTTCTGCTGCTCAGCAATGAGGTCTGAAGTGCCACGCACTTCCAGGGGCCCCTTTGGCACCAGCTCTTTTGTATTCCAGTGGCCAGCAGCAGCTCCTTAACTCTTTGACAGCCAAAGCTCATTATCATTTTTATATAATTAAACAGTGCTGCTCATTCTCCTCAGTAGATTATCACAGCAAAGTGATGGTTATTTGAAGGAACTGACACAATAGGAGACAAAACACTGGCAACAGATAAAACAAAAGGATGCACACAAAGCTCTTTAATTAAACTCCATGAAGGGATATGAATTCTAGCAGAGATTTTAGTTACCCTGCTGAGTCTCCTTCTGATTAGCTACAATGCATCTGCTGGCTTTCCTAGTATCCATCTGTACTGTTAAAGAGAAATTTATTCTGGCTAGGGAAGATGACCTCAAAGATGTCAGTTGTGGATAGTCTAATAGTTTATTTATGTTGACAAAGTGGTTCTGGGCTCTCTTTGATGCCTGAAGTGAAGAACCATCCTCTTTACATATAATGATGTGCTTAATATGTGTGCACACACACACACACACACACAACAATGCCCACACACAAATAACACTGAAAGGCTAACAAGAAAGCCAAAAGAGGTTGGAAAATTGTGAGGGAAAGGGTGTTTCTCCAAATTGCTAAAACTTCTTACCACCACAATTACTTTTTCTTACAGCATGCATCATCTGTTTCCCCCTCATTCTGCCCCACCTCCTTCCCTCCAGCATCCAGGTGCAGAAACTACAGTGAAGGCTAATGGATGGGACAAGGAAAAAAGTCATAGGATATATACTGTAAGGCATATTAATAACAAGTTAGGCTGTTACTTTGAAGTCTGACTTTCTTTCAAAAATTTTAAAATTAAAAAAAAAAAGAAAAAAGAGAGAAAGAATAGGAATTGAAAACAGATCTGTCATGGAGCATTTGTAAGAGACACTGCCACAAAACCCTTTGGGGCTTTCTACTTAGGTCATAAGGGATCTGGTTCAAATCACATTGGTCCTTAATCCACAGGTAATTGACAGCACAGCTCTCAGTGACTCAGTGTGGAACAGTGCTGCAGTGCTCATTACTACTGCAGACCTTTAATCAGAATATTTTTAGTCACATGCACCCTTTTGGCTCTACAGAGCCTATTGAGACAATAGACAATTTGCACGTTTATCATAATTAATGACCTGCTGGCACAATAAAAGCCGTTACCATCCAGTGTCCACTTCAGAGGAAAGTATTTGATGGAACAAGGCCAGGCCATAAGATGCACACACACAGCCTGGAAACACTCCTGGGAAAGGGTTGTTCCCTGTGCTAAACGTGGTGCAGGGTTTTTTCCCTCAGGGCTCCAGGAACTTGGGTGGATGAAAGACCTCTTCCTCATCCCTTACGGAGCTCTGAAAATATCCCAATTCTGCCTAATTTATACAACCCAGTCCTCAGGGCCCTTCTCAGTTGCCAATACCCTACTGTGAAGGCTCCATTAAATCTTTTATTTATTTGTCCATAGAGGCCACTGAAGAATGTCACAAGGTATTTCTCTTTCCAAAGTAGGTTCAGCTAAACATGAATGAGGCCCTAACATTATTCTGGATAAGGGTGTGTACTCGTATTTTTGCCAGACGACTGACAGGCTGCAGGGAGTACATATTCCCAAGCTTGACTTCTGACCACCTTATGTGCAAGTAGGTGCAGATTTGTTACAGTCATGACTTGGCAGTATTTGATGTTCATTCTTTGTAATGTCACAAGCAAATGAACACAAAGTTCAAAACTGTGGGGGGAAAAGCATCACACCAATTCTCCCTGCATAGGCTCAACCTCTGCTGCCACACTGAGCAAGCTGAAGTCTAAGGCCAGCTTTTTCTTCTAAAATTATAATTAAATAGTAGTTAAACCATTCCAGCACAGTTCTGGCAGTGAGATTTCATGCTAGTGTTGAACAGTAGGTTTACTGGTAACTCAGACAACTGTACACCTTACAAAAACTCTCTTTAGTTTAATCATCCCCAAGGATATCTGTCCTGAACTATGTCCAGAAACAGCTGAACAAGACACTCTGGCCAATGAAAAGTACCACTAAAAATGACCAATACCTTCCTATCATGAAGACACAACTCAAGACATCTACTTTTTTTTTTTTTTAAATAATCACATGCAATTCTTATTACAAAACTAAAGTTGGTTTTCCATTTGACTCAGTCTGGGTAGAAAATACATTCCTCAGCTCTAAAGCTGGTAGCACTCTGCTGACTCAAAACTTAGCAATTCTGTTCAGCTATTCAGCACAAACAATAACTCTACCTCACCTCCAAATGCCCCAAGTGCATTCAAGGTACACTTGTAAGGATTTGTTCCTTTGCAGCTTCTGTCTCTAACTTCTTATCCTCTAAGTTACTAAATTCTTGGCACCTCCTGCTTCATTAGGTTAAAGAAGTCCAATGTCTGAAGAAGGGATTTTGGCACTATTACTGTAAATATCTGGAAGCCAGTGTGATGACTGGTTACTTGTATTTATTTAAGTGTTCCTGTGTAGCATCCAAAGTCTGTTGACACCCAGCAGCACTGCATTCTGCAAAATGCTTTAAAAGGAAGCAGAAAGTAAGTTTCTGTTGCTGGCAGCTAATTCTTTTAAACTTGGAAAATGATAAGCTAAGTAGTACATCTCTGGGTCACAGCAACCTTTTATAACAGCATAATATAGAAGAATAATTTTCTCACATCAAGCAGTTTGAGGAAGATGAATCTGCTTCTCTATTTCCAGTGTTATGAAACCATGATAAAGAAACAAGTCAATAGAAGTACGTAGCCCAAAAATATGCTTGCAGTCTGGGACATCTGAGGTACTTGATAAAAGCATTTGAGGACTTATGCACAATGTAAGCAATACACTTCCCAATATAACATTAAAAACAAAGTTATATTGCTGAAAGACATAATGCTGCAGATGATGTCCATGACCGGTGGCCCTGGCCTTCCTACTGGACAAATCTCCTATTGCTGTTCAGTATTACAAAATCCCTGAGCTGTGAAGGACAGTGACTGTCCCTGGGACCTCACATTCTGTGGGATGTTATTAACAAATACATTACGTTTTGCAAATGCTGAGAAGTGGGATTGCAGTGTATTAGCCCAAGAGGATTTTCCAGAAGGAGGTTTGAGTATTTCACTGCAATGGGGTTTGAAGAAAGGGTCAACCCTGTTGTTCTGTTAGGCTACATATCTTTCCAAGAGTGAAAAGAAGGGCAAAACTAGCTCAGAAATTATATGATGTGGTTAGTTTCTTCCAGCCATAGCACATCAGGCCTGTGTACTTTAGCTAGGTGAAAGACTGTCTGTAAAAAAGCACTTTTGGGAGGCTTGTTCAGTAAATTGTTTTTCCATGTCTTTCTGAAGAAGAGTTCATGGTACTTCGCAAAGTTGGCATGGAACTCCCCAGGTACATAGATGCATTCAGTATGTACAGCTACAAGAGCTATGGAAAGTTTTTTCTATAGGAATATGAGTACCTGAGGCAACAACACTCCTCTAGTTTGGAAACTAAGCAGGTACTTTTGTCTGTGTTTACTCCTAGGGGAAAGCAATGTGATCATCATAAGGCTGTGAGTTACATCAATTTTAGAAGATACTGCTTTGAATTAACAGAAAAGTGACTAGGAAATTTCTTTCTCCTGGAAATCTAGTTCTCAGCTGATTATTTGTGTGTTGATATTCATTCTTTCCAAGTAAACAAAGAAATAAGCTCTTATTAGCCAAGTGAACCAACGTTACTGGAATGAACATCATTCTCTCACATCAATTGTTTTTCCCCTTCCTCCAAGCCCTTAAGAAAAGGCCAGAAATCCACCTTAGAAAAAAAAAAAAATCTGTCTGCAGGGACCTTATAAATTAAAACAACAGGAGTGGTACAATTATAGGGAGAGAAGGATTTAATCTTTCACCCAAAATGTGCATTGGAAAGAATTCTATACTCCAATGCATATCTGCAAAGAAGAATTATGAAAATATGCCCTTTCTGGTGGGCTAAAGAAATATGAGATCAGCAGAGGTATCTGAAAATATAGATAAATTAGGATTTCAAAAAATTTAACTCTGCATACAGTTTTGGTGCTCCCTCTTTACCCCAGGGTTGCAGTCAAGGTAGGAATCCTTGAGTCAGATACATTCTATTTCCGAATAAGGGAGAACCAGGTCCTCCAAACCACTTTTCTTCAGTGGAATTAAAAGAGCTTACTCAGTCCTGTCATCAGGATTGTCTCATTCTGACAAGGATCCCCCACCACAACTACTTTCTATAGAGTCTCAGGCTGAGTGCAGACACTGACATGTCACTAGAACTCATCCAACTCTGTTTTACACAGATACCAAACAACCATCATAACAATGTAGTCTGTTTGTGAGTGATTTTTCATTGTCTGCAATATAAAAGTCAATAATGGTCCTAGATATTGGCAAAGTGCCATTTCTAGTAGACACAACTGAAGGGGGAATTCTCACTGCAAAAGATGCAGGCCAACAGAGAGAGAAGTATTTCTCCTCCTAAGGCTAAGGGCGAGGGGCGAGCGGTGGAGACTGTCCTTCCAAAATCTTAGATGGTTATATGGCATTTTAAGACGCCAAACTTCTTAGCATGGTTTTGCTCCAGTTCTAGGGCAGCTAATTATGAAGGACACTACACAGCAGAAGCCATCTATGTAATTCAAGGACAGCACAAAGCTCCACCACAAAGTACGTGGTCAGAGCAACAGGCAGGGATGTAAAATACATCAGGAAGATTTTTCATTTTCTATTTGGAACATAAGTAACTTAGAAGTCTGCCAAAATTCCATAACCATTGATCTTCTGTGAGGAACTGTTTCAGCCTAATGCAGAACACCACCAGCAGCAGACAAATCAAAGATCACCAGCTCACCAGCACTGCTGAGCCCTTTTGCAATATGTGATCAGCTTGCTGGCTGCTAGATAAGCCCTCATGCCTATGACAACTCCTGCTTTTAAAATGGAAATAAAAATCATCTTTATAGCACTCAAATTTAAAGTCCATACACTCCTCCACAGCTTACCTTCAGCCTCACCCTAGGCCCAGACCCCTGCAGAGCTGTACAGTCCTCTGGAAAGCCTCCACAGCCCAGCTTCACCCCAGCCCAGTCTCAGCCATGTGCTGTCCCCCAGCCTGTGCCTCCACACCCAGGTCAGTGACACCAGGTCAGCTCCAGCACACGCGGAGAGCGTCGGGCACAAGAGCATTAACTGCATTTCTGGAAAAGATAGAAGGCTTATGGCAGCCTCAGCTTTTTAGGCTGGCTGTGGAGGGAAAAATGATACCTTATCTGGCACCAAGCCTACTGGTAGAAAGCAGCTTGACATATTTTGATCCAGCAGAATGAGTAAGTTTACACAAGCTCAGTGCTTTGTGTTTTTACTGCACCACCAAAACACAGTTAGAGAGTACACAAGTCTTACCATTACTGACTCCTTATCTTGGAAATCTCCTGTGTGTATTTCATCCAAGTCCTTTAAGCACCCACTCAGTGTGTGTGCAATCCTGACCTCCCAGGACCGGTGATATTTGCACACCACAGAAACAATGGAGCCATTTGTCTTGCAAGCAGGCCTGGGCAGGGGAGACAGCTCTCTCCCATAGCTGGCCCCAAACAGGGCATTTGTTTCAAATGACTGAATTTCAGAGCCCTTAGAAAAAGACACGGTGCTGCTGCCTAAACCTTATTTTCCTCTTTCTAAACTCACACAGCCCTTCTCAAGCCACTGGCTACAGAATGAACAGGAGAAAGACAAAAGTATATAAGAGTACATATACAAGCAGTGCACATACTCTTTAGTGAATGCAAGCCAATTCAGGGGAAAGACTTGCAAAAAATAAGTATTGTTAGAAATAGCAGGATGCCCATAGTACTCCTTTAAGAACACTGATCACAAACTGCTATTTTTTCCTGGTGTTTCACAATGCAAACATCTAATCATTTGCTTTCCACATGCTTTGGGAGCTCTGGACAGACTGTCAAGCAAAGACCATTTCTGTTCTCACATATTTCCATGAAGCTCTCATTACAAGTCATTGTTTTCCTACATGCTCGCACAAAACAAATTTGCATTTAATATCAATCTGGTGTAAGTACAGTGTTTCCTCCTTTACACTAACTAGGCTATTTAAAGATATTTTCATCAAATGCATGATAAGAACTTCTGGATTTTACCCCTTGAAATGTTCTGCTGAATTTTTGCTAACATTTGGTAGCAAATCTCATGAGGGCCTTTAATGGAAGCTAACATTTTTTTCATGTGTCATACTGCAAGTCTTCAAAGCAGAAGTTTATAACAAACTCTTAATGTGACTTTAAAGCTCTCAGTCCTTTTCTAGATATCTGCTTTATGTTTGCTCACATTGCTGACTGCCTAGAGTTTGGCTGGCTCTGACCAGATCTAAGCACAAAGGCAAACTGAAATGACGCAGAACTTACTTCTTCCTCCTTTGAACTCCCTTAACAAATAGAAATTTAGCAGCCTGTGCATCAGGAAAGTAAGCAACAAGAAAAAAGAATCCCCAAAACCATAAACAACCAAAACCACCCACTCTCATGCCAGCTGTTTTTAAACTGATTTCTATGGCTAACAAAAGAGACAGATTGGGAGTCATGAAAGATGAAGCATGTTCTACCCACATCAACAGCACATCCTGGAGGCCACCAGCAAATTGAACTTCCATTAAAAAAAAAACCAACAAAACAAAACAAAACAAAAAAAAAAGAAAAGAAAAGAAAAGAAAAGAAAAGAAAAGGTTATGTTAGGTATGTACCTCTGTGTATCCAAAAGGAGTTGCTAGCCTAAGGGAGAGGACAGGCTGACAGCAACTTCACATGTCCTTTATGATGCACTAATCCTGAGCTGATCAGAAATGATCACTGCAGTAAACCCCATGGTTTAGCAACATCCTGCCTGCTCTGTGGGCCTCTGTGGGCTGTGACCTTGGCTCTGCAATTCCTGAGCACATCTTACCTTACGGCTTCAGAGCTGTGTGGAGGTCTTCAAACCACAAGTTTATGGCTCTGCTGCACAGTGCTTGCCCAGTAGTGATGTGTTTTCAGTCACGTATTGCATGTCAGTGGCATGCCTCCGCAACTTGGGAATTGAAATAAAGAGGTGGAGTAAGGACCTTTCCACAGCTCTACCAGCAAGAGACACTTCAGCTTGTAACACACAAAATCCTCTCTGGCAGTTCAAGACAATGTAAATCAGCCCTTACCTTGCAAAGATGCTCACAGCAACATGAGCCATCCCAAAATGAACCTCACCAAAACACTGCTGCAGTCAGATAAGCCCCCTACACTTCCCTTCAGTCAGTCTCATGGCAGCACTGCTGGTGCAAGAAAGAGTTGTCAATAGAAGGATGTAGGACAGAAAGGCAGCATCCTTAGTTTTAAATCTCTTTGAGCTACTCTACTCACTTCCTGAGGTTGCCACATTGATCCTTCTTTCTGGGAAATTAGTTTCAGCCTATAGAAACTATTGAGACTCAAAAATTGTATTTGTAAGAGTACCATGTGAGTTACAGCCATTCTATTTTGAAATGAAAATGTTTAATCTTCCAAGAACTATGAGGAAATGTAACATTTAAAAATAAAAAGAGGGAAAAAAGTGAGCAAAAAACCATAATTGGACTTTTCATGGATAGAACTGTTAAACTGTAGTTTAATTTAAAACCATATGGCACACCAGAATAGAGTATTTTATTTAAAATTCTTCCTTTGCTTAGGTCTTTGTATTATTTAAAACTTGTCCCATATTGACAATTACAAGGTATGGAAAGAACTGTCCATAGCATTCCTCTTCCATAAGGCCAAAACTTTTGCTTTCCATCCAACTATGAAGTGTCTAAGAAAAGAGAAGTTTTATGCTTTCTTTGGCCATCACACCAGCTTGTTCTTACTGTCTGAAAGACGAATAGCATGTCTAGATAACTGAACTCTGACAATTAGAAAATCAGATTAGTTAGTGAACTGTCATTTTTTTAAAGCAAGGAGACCTTGTCAATTCTACCTGTCAAGTGAGTTTGGACAGATTGATAAACATTTCAAGAAAACAGAATAAAACCTGTTCTCTCCATGAAGCAGACTTTAATTTTTTTGCTCACAAGCACATGATAAGACAGCACAGCACAGGACTGTCCACAGGACCAGACTTTATTACCAAAACTATTCCAGGTCTTTAGCTCAAGCTACTGCTGTGAACGGGAATGACTTGAAATTTTGTTTCATGGATTTCCTGGCAGATAAGATAGTATTTATGAGTTGCCTTACATTCCTACATTTGAAGCAATATGAAGTATGATTGGCAGCAACCCAATTTCATTATTCTTAGATGAGTCAGTAAGTGTGGAAAGAGAAATGAAATGGGCAGCCAATCAACACACACACAAAAAAAATCAGATATTCTGAGGCCAAGAAAGTATTTATATGCTTATGACTCAACTTTTGCAGCAGTGTCTGCAGCAAGAACAGGAAATATACTATTGAACCCTCTTACGACAACAACTTTGATGTGAAAGGCCGGAATAGCTCATTCTGCCTGCTGTGATTCAGAAAACTGGAGCTGTAATCCTGGATCTCTGCACAATGCACTCACAAGAGCTTCCGAGCTCATTAAAGGACATCAGAAATACAAGGGTCCTGCAGGACACATGGTAAGTAAATGGCTTTCAAAGACTTTGGAAAGGAACACAGATGACAAAGGGCTGGCCCTGGAAGCTCTGCTGCTGTTTTACATACAATGTGTATATAAAATATAGGGCTCATCTACCTCTGCAGTGGTAGGTGACTGCTGCTACACAGTCGTGGAAGAGATGAGGTCCTCCGTCCTTCTATCATGGCAGGAAAACTTCTTATATTGGAATTTTCTGAACTCAGAACCTACAATTTACCACATCCTTTCATGAGTATTTGTGTTGAGGCTCAAGACAGCCACTTCTTTAAAAGTTTTGGAACTGCCTCTTATGTGCTGATTATAATTAGTTTTTCTTCTTGCACTGCAGCTGTTGTGGAGGTTGTGGTGAAAGCAGTGTATAATACCATCCTGCAGCAGTAATTCTTACAGGAGATATATGCTGGGGCAAGGCTATCAAATCAGCTGTGCCTGCCTTTAATGACACTATAAATTGGTAGAAACCAAAAATTTATCAGTGGATTTACATTAGTTAACTTCAACAATTTTTAGAATGCAGTACTGGCAAATCTGTAGATAAACATATTAAATTGGTTGCCAGCTAGGCAGTACTTCACAAACCAACTGAAAACTTCCAGTTTAAGTTCAAATCAATATAAAAATTAATCTCACCCATTCTACAAGTAAGATGCTGGTTGATGCAGGCTCACAGGGCATGCAAAAGAATGCAAACAAGTCTGATCTTAAAACCAGAAGCATAAGTGAATGATTTTTTCAGTATTATTTCAGTCAGACAAAATAAAAAAAATGTTTGGGAACTTGAATATGTGTTTCCAGAAAAAAATGCCAAATAAAACCGAATCAAAACAAGGTCTCCCTTCAGAGCAGCACAGGGAGGAGATAGGGAAGTGCAGGAGTTTCAGATTTGTTCTAAATAATTTGCTTCTCACAGATCCAAAGCTGCTATCTGCTGTTAGGCTCTGTTTTATCCTTCTGCTGGAGAATGTTATTCAGACTGCCCTTTTCACCTACTAAATCCGAGCAGGACAGAAGCAAAATAATGCTGCTGCAGCATGTCCAAGCTGCTATATGTCTTTTCTAAATTTCCTTAATATTACCATAATACTTGGAGATTAAGCTGTCCCTTGAGTGTGAACATCTTTCTCTCTGCCACTGGTTATCTGTACAGCTGACTTGGTAACGTGCTCTCGTTTCCTCCTGCAGTGTCATGCTAACACTCTGCAGGCCATGTCACACACAGCCCTTGTATGGACTTCTTGTAGTTGGTGATTTCTAGATATTGGCTTTAATAGCTCATAAAGCCACTAGTGGATATCAAATTTAATGTGTTCAGCTGACATCAATGATGTGTTTTATCTCTCACTCTGAATTACAGCATTTCTGGGGTTTGCAAGTTCAAAACTAACATAGCACAGCAGAAGAGGCCTTTTAATCCTGCTTATTAGCAAATGGGAGTTTCTGACATAACCTAAAGGCTCTGGCAGACAGACACCACGCAGCTGAAGAACAGACACTGCAACACAATGGATTCCAAGCACTGATACCTCTGGCAAATGAGCTCCACTGGAGAAGCAGCACTCTTGTTTTCAGGGAAGAAGCCACCTTACTCAGACTAATACTTACCCTTCTGAAGACTTGTCATCTTCCACAAAACAAAATGAGGTGCTGATATCTTGGTTGAGGCAGCTGGGAGAAAGGGTAAAAGAGAATGCAGGCTCACAGTGGAATGGAGGTACTTAAAACCCAAACAAAAAGCTGAAGCTTTCAACCACTAAAGAGAGTGCATTATTTACTGCATGCCACTGGACTGAGCAAGTTTCTTAGGTGGCCACAGTTTACCCATCTCCCCTACCAAGCAGCATTACAGAAATGACAAGCAGGGTGAGAGGGGACAGAGCTGGGATGCCCTCCTCCAGGAAACTGCGCGTGCCCAGCTCACAGCCAGAGGCCAGGTGAGCTGGGTGGCGTCACTCTGGCTGTGGTAGTACCAGTGTGGTGGAACAGATTCCAACACAGCACAGCAACCCAAGTCATGAGCAGCTGGGAAAGCTGTCTGTGCAGCAAAGCCTTCCTAGCACCATTAATGTTTTATTATTCGGATTATATTGTAACGATATCCTAACCATGGGAAGTCAAATTTCCCATCATGTCATGATTTCATCACATTAATTTCTCTCAGATCTCCAACTCTTACTATGTGCCAAACAATCATGGCCCTTTTTTGGTGTGTTTCATCATCTCAAAGCTTCTCCTGTAATCTGTAACCCACTGGCAACTAACATTTGTACATCACTCCCCACAAACACCACCCAGGAAGAGAGCAGACACAATATTTTATGCTCACTTAAGCACAACTATCCTGTTTTCACACTCAAAGACAGATGGGGCATTTAAAGCATGCAAGTTGTAGGCACAAATCTGCATCACACTCTGGTCACCAACATGGAAATTCATCCCATTACCTACATCCAGCATTAAGCAAACCATGCAGGACAGATTGTCCTCAATAAAACATCATGTTCAGACCACTTTTTAAGAAGAATGGCTATAATTGCTAAATATTTTCCAACAAAATATTGTTGAAAAGATACTCAAATATTACTCTTTCTCCATTTGTGTAACATGACTGGACAACATTAATGATCCAAATCCATAACCACAACTTCCCAAATGGGGACTCTGGGACACCAGCAGTTGCAGTGACATGATTTTTTTTTTTTTTTATGGTATTGGACTTCTTTAAAATGAAAACAGACTATTAATAATTCATCTCCCTTCCATCGACTGAAGAACCTTCATTAAAAAAAAAAAAAAGCATTCACTTGAATGTTAAGAGCATGCATGAATCAAATATGGAACTAAAAGACATTTAATGATATTTGCACAAACACTTTCCAGCAATGACTCTGATTTTAATTATCTAATGGATGAACCCTGCCTGTGAACAAGTCCAATGGTATTTTGCAGCCAATTCCTAACTCTGTGGTCCATGTCTCCTAGAGCCATCTTGCTTTGCAGCTTTTGCACAAATATTTTGCATTTTGCACCCTAGTTTTACAGCCCCACAATTTTTTCCTCTGCTTTGTAGTTTCTAAATGCTGTTTCTATCTATACAATCAACCACAGTGCACACAAAATATAATGTGGGATATAAAACTGTGAAAATAAAATCTGGGAAAGTTGCAAGCAATTTTCCTAGCAAAAAATACATGTTTGAGAAGACATAAATAAAGATTTTAATAAGCCTCACACAAACAGGCACATGCCTACTCATTCCTCCAAATTGTCAGAGCTTTTGCATAAGACTTTTATGTTCGTCTTAGTCCCTGAAGTTATACACGCCTTAAAGTTAAAAAAAGATAGACTTGTTAATAACACACAAATGTTCATAGACATAACATCTTTACAGATATCCTCTGTGAGCAGATCAAGCCACTCTCCATATGTATTTAAATGTAGTGGAAGGCTGAAGTTTTTAAGTTGTCAGATCTGTGCCTGGGTAAGAGGGGCTCTATTTTCACTCTTGGAGCAGGGAGAGATTAGCAGCTTGAAATCACTTTGACAGTTTCAGTTACTCTCCTGCATACTGCAGGGAATTTTAATTCCAACCTGTGAAATTGTAATTGCTTCTCAAGAAGAGCAGGAGGATTCTGGGTAATGGCCACAGCCAAGCTCAGTGTCAGAATTGCCAGTTGCTGCCACTTCTGATATTATTTGCTGTTATTCAAAAATCACTCCAGCTTTCCATATGGGAAGTTAAACTGGGAAGTGAAACTAGATTAACAGTAACTGTCAGATGTTCAGAGATGTGCAAGGAATGATGCAACAGAGGTGAATCTCCTCAAAAAGCACCTTTTCTTCTTTCTCTTGCTTTATAGAACAAGCTTTACATAAAACACTTCTTCTATGTCTTATTCTTTTTCTAAACAAGTATACTATTACTAGAAAGTTACAATGAAAAGACTAAATGACAAAGTCCTCCAGCATACAATGCTCAAGTAGAAAATAAAATGCATGTACTTAATGCTGTTCACAACAGATTTGAGATGTCTTTGCTACTCATGATTCTGTGGTTTGCAAGATTCCTCACTGGAAACAGCCAAAGAGAACTCAGAGCTACCACAAACACTTAAGAAAAATAGTTGAGGCTTTCTTGGTATCAGATGGAAATTGCATTCTGGTTTTTTTGCTCTGACAAAAGGTCACTGAACGTAGATTGCTTATTAGCAGACACATTCTCTAGTGATGAGTGTGTTCAGCATGTGTGAAAGTGGGATCAATTGACTATGAGGTAACTTTTCCTGCAATGACCTTGTTAAGCTGGAGTGCAGCAGATTTCTCACCCACCCTGATGGCTTGCAAAGAGGGAATACTTAGAAGTAGGTCTCAAACATAATGTTGATGTAAAAATTAAAAATGCCACCTGGCAGGGTACTTAGGGCATTCAGGGAGCCAAACAGGATCAAAAATCACAGATCAGATGTTCAGGTCAACTCGTTCCATGCGGAGGCTGTACTTGTACAGTTCACTCCACACTCACGGAGGTTTCCCAAGCTGCACCAGTAGCCCCAGGCAGTCCAGGCTTAGTCCAGGTAAGCTGTTTGACCAGAACTGTTTTGCTCAGCTCAGTGGCTTTGGAAGCTTTATTTGTACATAAACAGAACACAATGACAAACATAATGCTGTTCTACAGCACAAAGTGTCAAAAACCTCTCTCAAAATCTAAAGGAAGGGAACAAAATATGTGATAAACAACACTTCCTACTTATCAGATTAAAGCTCAGTTTAAGAATATACTGCAGGCAATGTAATTTACAAAGTCTTCTTTGGCCTCTTTCAGAATATTGCACTATTTCTAAGAAAATAAGCTGGTCCCATTAAAGTCAATGATGCACAGAATCTAAATCACAAGCTTCGTAAATCTCTGTAATAGCTGATGCAATGAGTCTGTAATTGCCACGATTAGATAAGCTAGAGTGGCTGACAGAGATAATGCTAGAGGCACACAACATATCTGCATAGATTATTCCCATCACATGAGAAAATTTGGCTGGGATACGATGATTTTGTCAATCCACAGTTTTCCTGAGAATCTTGCAATCTGTGGTATTTTCCCAAAAATTTCAACTCCCAGAGTCATGTTGGTGGGGTTTTTTTCTGAGAATTTTTCAGATTTGTTAAAAAAGTAAATTACTGATTGTTATATATTCCTTGTTGTACAGAAAAACCTGACAAAAAAAGCACCCTGCCAAACAGAAGCAAATTGAAGGCATGGTTGTTTTTTGTCTTATTTTCTTTTAAAACTCATGGATTTTGAGTCTTGGCTTATGACTTTCAGTGGTTGCTATAAGAAATATAATATCCAAGTGATCACATACCTGATTTCCTGAAGACAGTTACATCTGTTGTTATAATTTACAGGCTGTGCTGAAAGCATCATGGTGGATCTTCCTGGTTAATTGTCTGTAACTATTATGAATCCCCAATTTATAAAGTACAAAGCACTCTACTAGGGGATTATTCCTCTGCACTGTAGAGACAATGTACTGGTTTTGGCTGGGATAGAGTTAATTTTCTTCACTGCAAATGGTATGGGGCTATGTTTTGGATTTTCTGCTGCTGAAGAGGGCTCGCACAGAGTCAAGGCCTCTTCTGCATTTCTGGGAATGGCTGAGCACCTGCCTGTCAAAGTAATGAATTATTTATTTCCTTGGTTTGCCTTGCTTGCATGTGCAGCTTTTGCTTTACCTATTTAAGTGTCTTCACCTCAACCCCTAAGTTTTATCACTTTCACTTTTCTGATTCTTGCCCCCACCCCACTGCAGGGGTTGAGCGAGCATCTTAGCTGCCTGCTGGGGTTAAACCACAACAGCCATGTAAACATGACAGCTCAGCTCCATCTGGATGTGACACAAACATTAAAAAAAACCCTCAACAGTGCCTGTGTTATGATTTTAAACAGTCTCTGTAAGTGGAAGTTTGGATGAAGATTCAGAAAGGTGACAAGGCATGAACAAACCAACAATATGATGAGGTCAGGTGCTGGAAGAACTGGGCACACAATCCAGTCCCTGACTCACCAGCACACTCACAGGATGTGTGGAGATCCTGTCATGAAAAAATGGCTTGAAAAAAGTAATTAGAAATTTTCATTGTGTAAAATGCAACCTCCCCACTAACAGAGTAATAATTGTTTTACTGAGCCAGTGCAAAGCTAAGAGAATCCCAGGTAGTTCTCTAAAGAGCGTGTAAAATCTACAGACTATTGAATCCATCTTTTAATAGAACTCAATCACCAGAATAACATCTTCCCATTCAATTATAAAAACCCAACACCTTTAGAACTATTTCTACATTAAAAATAATTCTTCTTCTTGTATTAAAAAAGACTAATAACTCATTGTGAAGTTGAGAGACGCAAGATAGCAGGCAAGAATTCTTTCAGACATGACAGCAAAATAAATAGCAACAAATAACAAACTTTAATGGCCTTGCAGTGTTCATTCTAATGTAAAAAGACAGATACCAAACAATCACACTGCATCAAGCAAAATCTTTAGGAAAGCTTTAAATAATCTACCCATAAAAGATGACCAATATCACTGAAGAGATTCCTTATAAACTTACTGCAATTTTACCCGATACAGCAATTATGAAAAGAGTATGTAATGCAAACATTGCATCATTTTAGAAAAAAAAAGAAAAAGAAAGATGCAACAACCTGTTCTACCAACCAAACATCTCAGGTTTTGGAAAGATAGGCCTTCCCACAGCATATTAACCTTTTCTTCTTTGAATGACAGGAAAGGCATAGAGTGAGTACAAATTATTGCCCAATTCTTATTAGCTTTTTTTTTTTTCCTAAAATAAAAAAAAGATTTGTTGGTAAAAGTGTTTCCTTTGAAGATTTCGAACAGCAGTTTCATTGTTTTTATAAAAGCCCCATTCAGTTCACAGTTCTGTTTTCATTCCTCCATAGTAAAACATAACAAGAACTGCCAGTAGAGCCAGGCTGACAGACAGGATCTTCAGTCCACCTCCCTCTTGTTGCCATGGCAGCTGCAAAGCCATCCAGGAGCTGAGCCGTGGTTTCACTGGGATCCCAGCACAAGGCTGTGCTTTCCAGTTTGTGCCATTCTGTGCTGAACGTCGGAACTCCTGTGAAGAAATGCACACATTAGGATTGAAACTGTGTTCTGTCTTTCTGATTCTACATACCAAATACACTCTCCTCTTTATACTGAGGCTCAAATTAATGTCCTTTTCAAGACCAACAATTCAACCTGCACTGCATCATCACCAGGTTATCAGTTTTTCGTACAGGAATCTTATAAATGCCATAAAAAATCAGTATTTCTAATGACATTAACTGCCAAGTCAATGCAGCTGTTAGCAACAGAAACAAATCCCCAGACCTCACTGCCATCAGAGACAGCTGTTTGATGGTTATTTTTTAATTTGTTTTGCTGCTATCTCACTACTTTCCGATTTTTGGCTTCTCCAAAAGAAATATCTAACCAGTGATAAAGGGGATCACAACACTCAATCCTTTGCACAGCAGGGATCTTCTAAAGTCAATCATTGACTCCTGGTGTGCCAGCTCAGTGGTGCTTGAAAATCCTCCCAAAGGGCTTTTCCTTTTCCCTGACCCTCAGGAGGCAGCTGTGCTAAAACACTCACCTTCTCATCCAGCATATTGAATCCCAGCTCCCTGCTGTGCCTGCCATTACCATTCCCAACCTGACTGCGAGCACCAAGATCCCCAAGAATATGATGTCTTTAACTGCAGCACAAGTTACAGATGTTGCATCACTATTTCACCAGAAAATCGAAGTGAAAAGAATAAAAGGCTCTTTTCTCTCACACCCTTATTCAGTTCAGTATTGTGGATACTCAAAAGGAAAAACATGCAGTGAAACTCTGATGACATTTGCAAGAGATGTAAATGGTAAAGGTGTAATGATGCTTCATCATAAGATGCAATATTTCTGTTGATCATTTCTGTTTTCCTCCCTCTATTTGAATAATCTCTTGGGAATTCAATTGAGTTCAGCTGGATTTTTAATTGGTTTGAAATTTTCCAGTTAAAAAAAAGGTTTTTGATTAAACCTTGTTTTTTTTTTTTCTCTTTCACATTTTGTATAAAATAAATCAGGGACCCAGAAAGTACCTATCTGGATAATCTTGTATTTCCAAGAAGCTGAAACAGGGCCACATGAAAATACAGACCAGATGCCCGCTCTCTCTTTTACCAAACATATTTCTGGGCAAACTCAAAGAAATATCAAAGCTTCAAGAAAGGTGCCTGCCCATGAAAGTGTGACAGCACAATTCAAACCTTCTGTAACTGCCTCCTGTTTTCCATTTCAGCAATCAGCTCCATTATAGTAATTGTAGAAGGAAAATAATGATTACTATTGGTTAGGTAAGTAAGCATCAAAGGGGCAAATGACAGCCTGGAGTAAGTGCTATTCTAACAACTGAGTTATTGCTGACTTAGAGCCCAATTCACACAGGCAAAGGGTTACTGATCAAGTGAACTATGAAATGAGGATAACTTCTCACACATAAGCACCTAGAAGAACATCAACTGGGTAAACAGAGGAAAGGAAACAGGTAAGCACACTGGGGTGTAATTCTCCACAGTGTGAGGCACAGTAACAGCACCACTCCAGAACTTCAGTCTATATTGTGCAGAACATGTTAACTTAATCAAAAACTATTGTTAAGTTATTAATTACAATCAATTTCTAAGGTGTCTGAAATATTAGCACTTGGCCACAGCTATTTTGTTCTCCCAAATCAAAGCTGATTAACCTTTGCCTGAAGATTAAACTGGAAAATGTACAGTATTAAGGATTTTTTACAAATGAGTCAAAATTCTTCTGCAATTTATTCTTTCTAGACATTTATAAAGCATTTCTTTTCCTTGCAGGTCTCACAAATCTCTAATGTAAGGTGCTTAATTTATGGTAATGATCTGTTTTTACATGTATTGTTGGTTCATTAGCACTAAGGCTAAAGTGATTTAAAGGAATGGATAAGGCTGTAAAAATATCAGTACAACTAAAGTCTTATTTCTTCTGATATTTATTTTTCACTGAATCATGACTTAAAATTTGGCTGACTACAATCAGCCCATTGACTCCTAATTAAACATTTCTACACTGCATGATAAAATCATAGTTATTTACTCATACAAGACTTGATGCTATCCCTTGGCAAACAGATAAAAAGGGCCAGTACCTCATAAATAATGTTGGATCTTCTCCTCAATGCTCCTCTTCATGCTCAGCTTCAGTTCCTATCTACATGTCTCAGGAAGACTAGGGACAGCCAGCAAAATGCCCCAAACACAAATTGTGAGTTGTAAAATGTTTTGAGAGACTTCTTTTAAGTTTTCTCCTTCACTAACAGTTAAGCACATCAGTGTTTCATGCATTCAATCATGTTTCTGTAACATAGTTTACAGTAGTGGTTTCACTGGTATTTCGTTTATGTTATACAGTTTTTCTGTTTTCCAACATAAAACCAAAGAGTCTCATCTCGCTGGTATAATTTTGATCATGCCTATAGTGCTTTTTTTTTGTTACCATACTGTTTTCTTACACCTCTGCTGCAACATGCACTGCATATGCATTAGGTAGTGCTGCATACTGCTGGTACGACAGAATGGCACAAGAGATTTTAGCAAGGTTTAAAAAGTTCCAGTGGTGGTGAACGCTGCTGGTGAGTTGTCCCAGTAGCATTTAATCTAAGTCAGCCTGTACAGCTGTGAAATCTGTTTTTCCTTACTTCATCATATTTCCAATAAATGAGATAATCATACTGATACAGTAAACCCTTTTTTAATTTTTTTTAATTTTATTTTTGGTAGAAAGACAAAAATATCTCAATCTGCAAACTGAAGTGACCCTTTTCTTAAAGACATTACAGCTTACCACTTAAACATGCTGTGTTTCTGTTTGATAATGTACACCTCTTCAGGTGATCCTGCCAAATATTCCCTTCCAAGGAAAGTAAAGAGTGTATTCATCTGATTCATGTTTTCTAAGCACTGTTCTCTAGTTTGGCCCAAAATTCTGCCTGGCACATGAGTAATACCACAGGCTTCCATGAAAATTTCCCTCATTATCATCACAGAATGTGCATCTGTTAAAAAAAAAAAAAAAGGTACATCTGGCTCCCCGTGACTGAAAGGCTCCTGTAGAAAATAACAGTCTTTTTGTCCCCATCCTGAGATTCACACAGAGCTTTTAAACCCAGGATAATCACTCAGAGACACCTGCAGGTGGATGCCTCTTCCTCAGAGTCTGTTGTGCTGCTCAGTGAGACATGGCACAAATTCCCCAGTGGGAAGAGGAGCTCTGCTAAAAGGACCTGTGTCACTGCCCCCTCCCCTCCTGAGTAAGGGCTGAGTGGCCCTTGCCACAATCTGGACAACAGTGATGGGCCTGTCAAGAATAGAAGCAGTTCTTCCAGGCACACAAGTATCCTATAAACAGCTGTGTTAGTGAAAACCACTGTAAATATGACTCTATGCACGTTTGGTGTAAAAAACCTTGGTGGAGGTAAACACATTTACACTGTCCACTCACTATGCTCTCACTTAATAGAAACATTCATTCTGAACAGTCCTTATTTGTATCTCTAGATCCTCATTTGTATCTCTAGATACAATATTCACAGTGCATTAGCTTTCCAAAGAAATCTTTAAGTAATTTCTGTAATATTCTGACCTGATATAGCTATGATATTTAGTGATACAATCACTAGTCAGAGCGCAACAGTTCCTTAAGCTGAGTTCAGAAATCACACTTCTGTAGCTGCAAGAATTAGAAAGATTACCATAATGATTCATTTCAGTGGAATTTAGAACAAAATTCAAAGCCTCTTTTAACAAAAAAATGCTGGGAGGAAGCCCTAAGGTAAAGAAGTTTAAAAAATACTTGTTTGTACTAGTTTCAGTCTCGATAGGTCACAAACTCTTTGGTAGACTTGTTACGCATTGCTCTCACTAAACAGGACCACAACGAAGGAAAAGGTACTCTAAGATTTAAAATGATATACTATTAATCAAAATGAGGGAAGGAAGGGAAATTACCAAACTGAAATGCACAGACAGAGACTTTGAGCTAAGCATCTTGTATTTCCATGGAGGCAGCCTTTCATCTTGTTTTGGCAGTCACAAAGTAAACACAAGACTTTGCTAATAAGGTATAATATAAATTATTAAAACTTCTAGTGTATGATCAAATGCATTTCAGATTATTTTTTGAATAATTCTGCCTTGACAACTGCCAGGAGTAATATATTTTGTGTACTCTTGCACAGACCCATTGATTGCTGTTTTTCTGAAACTCCAGTCCCAGAGCAAACCACTGTGCATGAAAGAAATATATAATCACATCAAAACCCAAGATTTGGCATCTGTCGATCACAGCCTAGCTTTTTGTAAGATCTCACTTCATGTTAGTCAACAAAGACATAAGAGAAACTCTTTAGCTCTGAGCTGAGGTTTTAATAGATTCAAAACATTTCTTACATGCAAATTTCTTTTATGGCTCAGGGGCACTGTTAGAGCTTGAAGTGTTAGCTAACTGCTGTGAAAAACTTCTTGACTGAGCATATCTCAAGATAAATTAGACTTCTGAATTTTTTAGCCCAACCAAGTACATCACACACTTGTACTACTGGCTTTAAAAACATGGACTTTTACATAATCATGCACAACTAGTCTGTGTGACAAATTTAAAGAAAACATGTTAAAATATGCATTACATCTCCTGCTGCACTATTTGAAACTCTGGGCTATTACTCTTTAAAGGCATTTTTCAGATTTAAAAAAACAAACAGTTACTGAAGGTCACATAGATTACACATCCAAAAAATATGTAAATTGAGTTTTCATTGAATAGTTCTGGAAGACACATTTAGTTCTGTAGGTATTAAGAGAACTCCTTTGATTTATTACTTTAAAAATTCTACCAGCCTTCTTCAAATGTGGAATGCTGATCTTAAATTACAAAATAAATGGCACAGAATTTTTTTTTTTCCTAATGGAATGAACACAGTAATTCCTATAAGAAGCATCCCTGCCATCATGTATTCCAATGAAAGCCCAGTATGATGCTGTTAAAAGAAAATGCTGTCTACAAGTATACTTGTGTCAGATGTTATCAGCTGTACACCATTCCTAGGAATTCACCGATTCCCAACACATGCAGAGTTTACTTACACATTTTAAAAAATGAGAAACCTTGAGGAAAAAAAAAAAAGCAGCCAGGTCCTTTTGCAAAGGTATTTCATATTATTTCTTCTTGTTGGGCTTTGAAAACATCCAGTGGTGGACACCACAACCTCTCTGTGCCTTTGTTCCCCTGCTGGAGCTCATTCATGGGAAAATGCTTCTCTTATATCCATCTGAACCTCTCATTTCAACCTAGGCCCAGTCTCTCATGCCCCCACATGTGCCACTGGGAGGCACTTGGCTTGGTTATTGTCACCTGTGCAGGCACTGGGAGGCCTCTGCTGGGGTCCCCTGGAGCCAGCCCTGCCCCAGCCCTGAACAAGCCTCAGCCTCTCCTCACAGCCAGCGGCTCCAGCCCCTGACCAACTCCATGATACAAATCTGAACTCCTTACAGTTCCCAGCTCCTCATTTATGGCAAGATCACCGCAAATGACCCAGTCAAAGCAGGTCAGCAATAGTCCTGTGTTACCACATTTCTCTTCACAGAGAAAAGCAAGGCACAGTCCTTCCCAAGGATTTCTGAGATTCACATTCTCTGAACCTCAGAGAAAGGAAAAGCAATGCTTACCTCATTTGCTGTACCTGTGTTTGTGCCAAACTAGAATGCAATATGGAGATTGTTTACCCAAAGTGATGGTGTTTTGTTTCCTTGGCCTGTCAGGGCCAGGAGTGTGTGTGTGTGTCGGGACTGTCGGCTGACGTCATGAGAGAGTCACGAGTGCAGTGTGTGCAGAGTGAGTGCTTGGCAGATTCAGTTCAGATGTAGTGTAACTGGTATAGAATAACATAGTATAATAATTAATTAGCCTTCTGATATCCATGGAGTCCTCCTCATCATTCCTCTCCTTCGTTGGGGGTCGCCTTTGATTCGATAGTCCTAGAAGTGGGACCATGGTCAAATACAGCTATACAGGTAATAATGGGAGGCTGTAGGACTGATTGACCTTAAGCTCATCTGCATTAAATCTGACAGTTCCTTCCAGCTGTCATCCTTTATGGAGACAATCTTAAACTAGGGCCTTCCCTGACCTGCACAGCAAGTCAGCAAAGTCTGTGTTCTTTCCAGTAACACCTGCATGATCTGTCTGGTTCCTTTGATCAGCATAGAAAAAGCCACTTTGCTCACTACTCAACTTTTACCTTGATTACTACTACAATAATTCCTCCTGTCCATTCTCTTTTCCTTCTACTTCTCCTCATTTCTCTCTTGCACCATCTGACCATGCAGCCTCTCAAATAAACAAGGCAGAGATGCCACTAGGAACACAAATTTGTAATGTCATGTCATACAGACACACACCTGGAACTTCCTCCTCCTATGTTAACATTAAATTCAAATTTTAATATTCCTATTTAAGAGTATAAAATTAATTAATTTTCTCTCTGTAAATTCCCACCATTACTGTATGGCTGCATTGGTGTTTTTCTTGGCAGACATCTCCCTGCTCTCTTCCATGTTCTTACCTAAGGGTAGGCCCTTGCCTACCTACTTCTTTTTCCTCCCCCAGTCTTTCAGATTATTCCCTCAATCAGCTCTCAAAATTCATAAAGCACTTAGATGCTAGACAGAAGGCTGAGCAACTGGGGCTTATTAAATAACTTCTTTTGTGATGTACACTTTGAGCAGGAATGAAACAACCAAAAAGCTCAACTAACAAACAAACAAAAACAAGAGAAACAACCAATTGAGAAAACACAAGCCAAAAAATACCTCCAAATGTTTAAAACACAGTCTTGTGCTGTTTTTCATTATACCCACTTGTTTTACCCTGTTTCTTCATATTTACCTACAAATGCTTCCAGCCAGGACTTGACTCTCTTTTTACATATTTGTATTTTGTGCTGCTATTAAACTTAGTGACTCAGTATCGTTCCACTACACAAACAATGCACGGTCAAAATAACCTGTCATTCAAGGTCAGACACAACATCTTTAAAAAACAGTGTGATGCCTGGGTTCTGAGCTTTATTTTTTTGTAATGAGGTGTGTGGGGTGTCAATCACTATGACAGAATCAAAGGACATGACAGCCAGCATTCCAGCCATCACCTGCAACTACAACAGAACTGAGAGATCTTCTAAACAGAAAAAGTTTGCGTTTTAAAAATCACTGTCACCCAAGCAATGACTTGAAATGAAGAATGAACATAGCAGCACAATATGGACAAATTCAGGATGGGGTTCTGTCACTATTTATCTCCCTGTGCATAGCACAGTTTTATGAAGGAGATGGCAGGTACTTGCTCTGGGCACTTATCTGGTAATTAGCTGGCTAACAGACAAATCTGTTTCCTAGAGATCACTAGCACAGGCTTCATGGCTTTGAAAATACATTCCAGTGAATTACAGGATGTACATTAATTTGTAGTAACACTAGATATCATTTTTAGGTGTGCATACCATGGCCTGTCTTCTTAGATAACAATCCATAGGATTCCAGCTTGCTCCTTCTTTAAAGGATCACTAAGATTTGAATTTTTTTTTTTTTTTGGGGGGGGGATGTTTCTTAAAATGAGAATTTTAAGGTTTTGTTTATAATACAACAATTTTCCCAGTTTATTTTGTTGGATGATGAAAGAAAGATAATATGTGAATGTTCAAAGTCTGCTCTGCAAGTGAAAATATTAAATGAAATATGATATGCTTTTTTTACAGCACAAGCTTTCAGAGACCATCACCTCTTTGCTTCCCTTTAAATCTTGAAACAACAGTGACAATTATGTGGAGGTCAATGGTAGCTACAGGCAAAGACACAAAAGGTTTCCATCAGAAAGAGTACCCCAGTAAAATGAATAGCTAGATCTGAAAATGTATATTCATGTCACAAAAACCACCAATATAAATGAATGATATTCACATATCAGCAGTGAAATGAGTAATACTGCTTTTACTCAAGGGACATTGTCTCTCAAAATCAGGAGAGATTTCAAAGATCTTTCACATACAGAAAAGTAGAATAAACTGATAGATGTACATATTCTTGGCCAAAGCCTTCCCCTTAATCCTAGAATATGTCATAATCCTGAATTTATGGTGTTTTCATTTCTTCCTACAGAACCAAGCATTAAAATGGAATGTTCCACAGGGACTTATATAATACAACAACCTCAGAGACAAAAGGTACAGCCCTTCTTACACTTCAATGTTGTGGGTAATAAACATGGTTTAAAAAGAGCATACTTTGCAATGATACTAGGTTCCAGAGTTTCAAATTTCATTCCAGTAGGTAACTGTGGGATCTATATGCCTCCCTCATTTTACAGAGAGAGAAAAAAATAAAGAAGACTGAAGTGTCTCCAGTGCCACAATGCAAGTCAGCAATCGGGTCTCTACAATTCAGATTCCAGCTGCCAGCAGAAGTCAACATAGCCTGTAAAATCTTTTATGTCTGTCAAGTTAAGTTTTAAAATAATTTTCTTAAAGCTAGGCAATGCCTCAATATGCAGTCTCCTGACAATTTCTCTTACATTTATTTTCACAGACTTTTCTGCCTAGGATTAAACACCTCCAGTTCCTGGGAGTGCAGATGCTCACCAAGCACAGCTGGAACCAGACCTTGGCAGAAAGAAGCATTTCATGTAAGCCTAAAATTTAACAGTTAATACAGTGTGACTGATCTTGACCAACTTTGTGGGTTCAGGGATAATACAAAGGTTTTCTTTCCACATTGTGGTGGCCTCTTTCCTTTAAGTATCCTTAGCTGTTTCTGGAGGTCTCCCACAGTGCCAGTTAGCATACTTTTGAGCACCTGAGGGAGTGTCTGGAAATCTGCGTCTCCTTTTTAATTTCACACTCAGTCAAGTTCAGCTGCAGTTAATGGAGGGCTCTCTCATGGAAACATCAAACAATGGTTACTTTCTGTGATTAGCAAGCCTAACTGCTATAACACAATCTCTCTATCCTCAGTCACCACAAATGATTCGTCAGCCCTTCCCCACAAGAAAGATTACATGAGAAAAACCTTTTTTGGCTTGCAGTGTATTTCATGCTAGATAATCATGATAGCACCTTGGCACTCTGTCTAAGACATCAAAGAGCAGTAAGTATCCAATCTGCAGGCTGGAACAAATATCTACCCTCAGGAGAGACTTCGTATCATTCAGAGGGTGGTCTGACCAAACTCCTGCAGTTGTACACGACTGGAGTGCCTGAGCAGGGACTTGCACCCTGTCATGCTCAAATACTGACCATTTGTACCCACTGGACCTCAGTCTTCTCCCACATGGGTGTTACACAGTGTGCTCTATCAGGTTGTATCTGATAATTCTGAGGATTAGCTCATGAGGAGAAATTCAGTTCCTGTGGAATTACCCATGAAATAAAAAATACTAATTTCCTCTTTTTCTCTGATACATCGTCCCCTGGAGTTGTTTTAAATGCTGAAAAGTCAACACTGCAGCTTGCTTGAATTCATACTACAAAATTTTAATAATTTTAAGTATCTATTTCCAAGCATCTTTAACTGGCCACCATCAAATCTGTTCTCCAGACTAACCTTCTAGCAGGCACTTTAAACATCTGCCTCATCTTTATCTGTGAAATGGGGAGACAAAAACTACATTTCAGGAAGATAATGTGAACATAAACTTATAACTGTTTCTTAAGCACTCAGAAATTTAGTTATGGGGGTCACAGGAAAGGTTAGAAAGAAATAAGTAACTCCCTTGAAAGAGAGGTTTAAAAGGCATGTAACAACACTAATATTACATGAAAACAATGAAGAGGAAAAATATCTAACCGTAGCGTATTAAGGACACTAAGCTCATTATGGACACTAGGAAAAATTTTTTACCCAAAAGGTTGTCAAGCATTGGAACAGGCTGCCCAGGCAATAGGCTGAGTCACTGTCCCAGCAGGTATTTAGAAGGGGCATGGATGTGGCACTTGGGGGCCATGGTTTAGTGGTGAGCTTGGCAGTGCTGGGTTAGTGATTTGACTCGATGACCTGTAAGGTCTTTTCCAACCTAAAAGATTCTGATGCTAAAGGAATAGTCTCAGCTCTGTGCACAAAAATAATTGCACAGGGACACGTGTGAAAACACTGCATAAGCACCTAATAAAAGACTGAAACACAGTACAGCTGGCATTTACACAGAAATGAGGATTGTTAAACTTTCCCTGTTTAGAAAAGGCTGTGAGAATACAGCCCATAATATTTTAATACAGCTTTCTCTCATGTTTTGCTGTTGCTTTTGTCTCTAGGTGAATACAAATATTGATAGCAATTGACTCCCGGACAAGTGGTGTCCTCCACATACTTTCAATATTTCTGCCTGTCCTTGTAACTTTTGAATCTCCTCACTTCAACCGTGGGAGAACACCAAGAACTGGTAAAAAAAACCCTTGCCCAAATCTAAATCATTGCTTCTGCTGAGGGGAAGGCCAGACCACAGCTTCAATAATCTATTTTATGCCACCATGCTGTTGACCAACCTGTACTCCTGAAACTCCAAAATCACATGCAGTATTTACACAAACCAGGAGAAGAAGTTACAAAAAAGTGAGATAAACACCAATAAAACACAGGATGACCTGAAAGTGGCAAACATATACCAGGTGTCTACAGGGGTGAGAAATACAAGCCCACAGCATGACAGCTGGGGGCTTAATGTAGTCTTTAACAAATTAATGGGTTTGGATTTTAAGATGTTTCATGTCTCCATACTAAAGCTTAACAGCACTACAACAGTTTTCTTTTATCACACAAGATACTCCCCCAAGTATAATTCATTCCTTTCCAGCTCTTAAGAGCTGCACATCTGGCTTTCCCCTGTGGTTCTGTAACAAAATCTGATTATGCTACAGAATCTTAAGCACTCCTCACTGAAAAAAATAATGAAGTAACATTTCTTTGGACAAGAGACACATGAGCTGAAAAAGGAAAAGAATTCCTGTCATTCTAAGCACTACTTCCATCATTTCACCAAATTAAAGTTCTTGTATTTTGAAAAAACTATCTGTGTCAGAAATGGATATTCACAGCTGTCCTTTTTGTATGATAATTATGTTATCTGCACTTATCAGAGATTTTGTATGTGAGAATTGCAAAATAGTTTCCATACGGATAAGATAAATCACAGTCACACTGACTGAAATGACTTAACAATCGCATGTGAAGTCATGTCAAAACAAGGACGAGAGTTAAAAAAAAAATCCTCTAGTCCTGATAACAGGACCCTTTCCTCAGGACCAGAAATCCATCTGGTCGATATTATGCATAGGTAGTTTTCGTAGCTATGTGATTTTTTTTGACAAAAAGACCTTGAGTGTACTGCCTACACATTTTT
>VYZP01030441.1:5654-48077 GCA_013400635.1 Hypocryptadius cinnamomeus | reverse complement strand
TCTGGAGGCTGAGCATGACTGAGCTATCCAGGGGCCATGGCAGCCCACCGGGATACACCGGCTGGCAGCAGCTGTGATAGGTGGTGGTCACTGAACTTCAACAATGATAAAAATGTTTACTCTCTTAAAAAGGGAAAATTTTCTTTGTGTGTTTGGTCACACTGTGGGTTTGTGGTTTACTTGTCACACTGCAGGGGGGAATGGTTCATTCTTTGCTGCCATGGTAATGAATCAAAGTTATCAGCAATGCAGCAGTTGTGGTAGGTGTAGGTGCACTACAAGCTTGATCTCGTATAGTGCCTTTAATATCACTTAAATATCTCCAGAGACCTGCTCTGGAGATTGTATTTCAATACAATAAAAATAACGTATTTCAAAACAATAAAAATAAGTCATTATTTGTTGATAGAAAAAGGAGCAACGGTGTCATTTATTGCCCCTATTTCTTCATAATTCTGTTGTAAGGACAGAATCACTTTAACAAATGATCACGTAGCTTGGCTTATTGCAACATGTAGCTTCATAACCGGGATAGCTTCTAGTAAATATACGTATTGAAGAGTATAACTGGTCTTTTACTTTTCTCACACATCTTGGGTAATTAATTTGTAACTTAGACATTGCACCCAACTTTTCCCGGTGTTCAGGAAGCTGTCTCTAACTTGCAGGCTTATTAAAATCCTTCTACAATAAAATAATCTTTCACAGTACTATCCCTGAATCTGCCTGATTATTGTGATGTACCTGAAAGGCAAAGCAGCCTGATCCCATGAATTCTGCTGTCCTGTGCGTTCCCTTCCCTATTGGCAGAACTTGGATATTATCTCGTTTAGGTTAAGTCACTGGTGGATTTTGCTCTCAGAGTCACTGCAACACCCAGATTCAGGGTTTATGGAAAAGGAAGTCCAAGGGTTATAAGTGGAAAAGGACATGGCTCACTATTTCTCAGAATAAAGACTGATGTACCTCTTGGAAAGTCTGGTTAAAAACAAAAAAAAAAAAATTGCAATGTGGTATATGCACACCCTAAATTCCAGGAAACAACCCCTGAAAGCAGCATGATGGATTTGGGAAGCAAACTGTATATTATTGGGCTTCATAAATAATTACGTCATGGGGAGGTCCCCTACAAAAGTGTAGAATTTTAAACTATGCTTTTTATTCTTTTCTTAACTGTTGATCCATTCTGCAGTTTCTGAAAACACGAGTTTTGACCAGCAAGGAAGGAGTAAAAGGTGCAGTTTGCTACTTTGGGTGAGTGGCTTAGTCTAAGGAGATGTTTTCATCCCAATTGTAATGCTAGCTGTGGAAGACGGCTGTTCCCAGACTTTACTAAGACTGCCTGAAAGTGACAGTGCAAACAAGCTTCTGAATGATGTGATGAACAGGGAAAGAGGGACATGGATTAGTTTTAAATTGCTAGTTAAACATCCAAGCAGACTTATGTTGGAAACTCACTTAGGTAACATTTATGAACCTGGGGAAAAAAGTTGTCTGAACTCACAGCAGCAAATGAAAGCATGGCTGCTGAATTGCCCAAGCTGTAAAAGAAATCAGAGAGAACATGGGCTACTTGTTACTTTGGGTGTAACAGACGTTGCATTACGTACCTTTCCAGCCTTACAAAATGCTTACTCTGACTGAAATTTTTTGTGTAGTTCCAGATATTCTATCTGTAGAAATCCTAAGTAAGTAGTAGCTGTGCTTCCCGGAGAGCAGAAATGCTTTCATCTCTCTGGTTTAGATGGTGGGTACGTCAAAAGCCTAGAGAGTGAACTGCTTCCCTGTTGTTGAATGCTTGAGCTCTGAGACATTGGTGTCTGGGGGAGGTGTGTGAGAAATATCCCAGTAAATCTGCTGGGACATATGTAGTACTTAAGAACTTTAAGACTAGGGGGATATCTCAGGCTGTGAAAGTAAGCTTCCCTACTGTCACTTCTAGTTGCTTGTACATTCACTTTAACTGACCGGCATTGCTTCGTGTGTAAATCTGTTGTTTTGTGGAAGGCTGTTTAAACATGTGATGGCTCTGCTGGCTGGGACATCCTGATTTCCAGCTTACAGGTGTATTTGGTAAATCCTTACTATTTTCTCTTACGATGAATTGTCTTCAGTTTGAATTCTTCCTTTCTGATGTTATGGCCTCTCTAGCCAGCAGCTCCCTTGCCCTTCACGGAGCTGGGTTAAGGAAGTTCAGCTCTCTGTTGGCAATGCCAGACTATTGCATGTAACCTCCTAAAAGACAAATAGTTCCTGAGCCTTTGGCTGACCTGCTTTTTTGTGAACACTTGTAACTTTGGTTTTTAAATCTCATACCAGATACCCCATCAAATCTCACACATAGAATCCATGCTTTAGTTAGTGTTATTTATTAAAATGCAGAAGAGGGTGAGAGGTTTTTTCCCCATGCAGATACATGGGAAACATTTTAAGGTTCTTTAGCTGCATGGGATTCCTTTGCCACATATGGTGGCATTGTAAGTGTTCCCAGTGGCTGACAAAGTAATTAACCTGTCTTTAATTATTTGAAATGCTATATTTGGAGGAGGAGGATACATAATATGAACAATGAGGCATTAGGATGAAATGAATTCCATATGAGTGTCCAGGAAGTCCTGCAGAGCAGAGTTTAGTGCACTTGAAATCCCACCAATTAGTGCCCTGAGCTCTCTGGGCCTTGCTCGTATTGCTGCCTGGTAATCTGCTGGTTCAGTAGAGCATCTTAAATCAGGCATAGCTGGAACTGTAATTGCCTGTTTGCCCCCACCCAACATTCTTCTGTGGCTTGCAGGACACCTGCTGCCAGGGCCTTACTCAGTGATTTGTGCTGCTTTTAGAACCTGGGTGGTCTTGTATTTGGAATAGATCATAGTTCTACATGGATACTTTGTTCACCAACAATGGAATGGGAAGCTGGTGGTTCTAACAGCAATGGTGCCTTCGGAGGAGACTCCAACAGCATGCAGCAGGATCTGAAACACTTTACTCACTTAGAAGGCTCTGCTGTTAACAGTGCCCAGGAGGTCTAAATGCTCCTCCCACCCCCAGCATTTTTCACAGTAGAGGTACATCCAGTGAAGATCCAGCGGTTAGGCAGTGCTTCCAGGCACTGTGAGGCTCCTGTGGCTCTCCTTGGCAGGGGCAGGAGACGAGCCTCAAGGAGCACTCTTGAAATGGGAAGGTTTCTTCTGGCGGGGATCTGTGATTTTGTACAAATAACGGTGTGTTTGCTATACAGGCAAGAGAATTTAACCACCTCCATTAAGCTACTTGGTGGGCAGAAAGCAAAGCTTTTGTCCCTGCTCCAGTTAATTTTCAAAACAGAAAATCTTCAGTAGGGGATGTTCAGAGCCAGACTAGAACAGAGTAGCCACTATTAATCCTGAAGTTTAGCAATCACAAACAATGGAGTTGTATGGAAAATAAAAATTTGGGATTGGCTTTTTTGACTCCATAGTACATATTCTCATATTAGTCATTAATTCTCTTGAGGTTTCGTGTCTTCTTACAAAACAGCAGTAGGTCCCCAACTGATTGAAGTAATGAGGAAGTATTTGCAACTTTTGACTTTTTCAACATCAATGACTCTTTATAACCCAGATAGAGTCATGGTAATTCTGATTTCGCTATGGGAGTTTAATGCTTTGTGGCAGCTTTTGATGTCTGCTAAGCCTCTATTGTTATGCAACTCAGAGGAATTAAGTGCTGTAAAAGTTATTAGATGTCTTGAGTGTGTTTCACCAAATATACAGATTGTCTTAGGATCTTCCAACATAGGAAACAGTCTAAAGCCCAGGTGCTATTTCTTATTATTACTGCAAAGTATTAAATGTCAGGGGTATGGTCAAGCCAAACAATAGGAATGTTTTAAAGCAAGTCCTCCTGTAAAGGGGCAAGAAATAAATGGCCCTTCCCCAGCAGCTCAGCTGCTTAGATGAGGATGGAACCCAATATGTTCTGTCCCTTGCTGTTGGCTGGCTTTTTCACATGTCTGAAATAATGAGTCAACACTAATGAGCTGCAAGCTCCTAGCAGAGGGCGAGTGAGTCACTGGGCAGTGCTCAGGCTGCCAAGCACTGAAGCACGGCACAAACTGGATAAGCAGCTCCTGTCTCGTAGGATTTGCAGCCTGAGCGCTCTCGCTGCTGGTGTAGCTGAAATCTGAGGGTTTGTGGGTTTCTTTTCTTTCTGAAACTAAACTTCACAAATCAATGTTGCCATGGAGAAGCGCCTCCTCATCATCAAGGGCAGACAATGAACTAATTGCAGAAATCTGACTGCAATAGTGATAATACCCCTGGGATATAAAACAGTTACCATTAAATTCAAATAGCCATTTTCAGAAAGCAGTACTTCCTTCAACATAATGTAGTGCTGGCTAATCAACTATGATATGAAAATATAGGCACTGATGGCTGTGTAACCAAGAATGTGGATGCTCAGCTAGTTATGAATGAATAGATACATCTGATTTATGCGTTCATTTCTACAGATGTGGATATAGGAAAATGAAGGAAAGGTTCTCTTATGCACACTTGGATCACATAGTGAAGATATATAATTTTTTTCATTTCTTTGACATTTTATTATTGGTAAAAACATGATACTATAATGCAAGGAACTTTCTGATTGCAGTGGGATTTCTACATAAATGTTCTCCCTCTCTTTTTTTCTTGCTTACCCATTTGGTTTTTGTCTAGGAAATTCCTTAGCCTCTGCTGTCCTAATCTGCTTGCTGAAGAGCATTATTAAGGAGAGGAATGTAACATGTTTAAATAGAAGTGCTATTTTAAATCTTGCTAGCATGAAGACATTGATCAGTTTCATATCAAAGGCACATTAAGAATGCCAAACAACTGGAGAAAGAGGTAAAATATCAAGTTGCTTGCAATTCAAAAAGGAATTTTTAGTCACTATGGAAAGCAGGTTAAGCATGGGAGGGAACCTGCCTTTGAAATGGCTGTGGGAAGAGGAAAATGAAAGATGCCACAAACACCATATGGACTGGTGTGTCAGATGGGAGCTGGGATGCCCTTTCAGTGTACTCTGCAACTCAGAACATGCAGGCTCCTCAGTCACTGCAGAAAAGGGCAGAGAGCATTTCTTTACCTAATGTTCAGAAATGCCTCTGAAGTGAAGACTGAGGCTTTTTTAGAAGAAAGAAGGAATGCATCCTTTCTGGATATAAATCTGAAGTGGCACGTGTCATCTTTGTTGTGGTGTGGTTATATCCCTTGCACATCTCCTTCTGCACCTCAGTAAGCAAAGTCAATCTGTAATTACAGTGGCAAATCTGGAAAACCAACATCAGGGCCTTCTACTGAATAATAAAGTAAGATTCAACTAATCAAAAGGTCTACAAGAAATCCTTCACAGTGGCATGGCATATTGAGTAGGATGCTTGTAAGGCTCTTTAAAATGTTAGGTAAGTAGAGAATTTGCCCAGAGAGTCTGAAGACGCATTTCTGCAGGTGCTTTAGTGTTTGAGCTTCACTTTCGTCTCTAAAGGCAGATCTGTCAATGCCTAATGAGGTCTGTCTGAGCTCCAGCTGCATGTGACATTGCAAACAGTGCTGGCCTGTCCCAGTTCTCTGGTGCCTCTAAGTAGGAAAGCAGTGCACTAGTGAGGGGGCTTGGCTGTGTTTCCTGCCCCTCTTCTGCAATTAGGGGCTCCCTGGCCAGACAAGGAGGGGAGCTGTGTGCTGTGGGTTGGTGTTGGCTAAAGGCACGTGGAGAAGGGTGACCTTGGAATGCAGGGAGGAGGGTGTCCTCCTGACTAACACCTCTATGCCTTGCTTAGACTATTGATTTTGCGGGAGTACGTTCAGCAGGGAGGGCAGGGCTGCTGTGTGGACACTGTGAGGCTGCAGCTGTGAGTCCTGGAGGGAATGCATGAGGACTGGCTGACATCAGGTGAAAAACCTGTTCTGTTCTGCATGTGTCTGAAGCAGGAGGAGCTGGCTGTTGTTGCAGTGAAGCTACTAGGCTGGATTAACCAATGGTTTGAGCTGCTGAGGTAAATGGTGCTTTCTCAGGACCAACTGTCATACCAGTGTTTGGAAAACTAGTCCATTTGTAGTGAAGGAAGGCCAAGAGAGCAGGCACTTGCAGCAGACCTCCCTACCTGGAGATCATCTCACTTCTAAAAAAATGTTTTTACATTAAAGGAAAAAAAAAAAACAGTTGATGCCTTTCTTATAGTTGTCTGCTCATTTTGCCCAGTTATTGCAGTAGGGCTGAATGAAAGTGCATTTGCACGGGATTCCTCTTCCTTATCCTCTGTAGCAATGAGCTCATACATTAATGTATCCCTTCCCAGAATAACTCTGAGAAGGGTAGTGCTTGTAAGCGAATGGAAAAACTAGTAGTCATTGAAGCACTTTGAGGGTATTCTGGTCACAAGACAACATTTGAATGCAGATGAGTAAATAGCAGAACAAGAAATTTATGAGAGGCTGCTGCTTGTGGTTAAGGAACAGTGAAAAGTCAAATTAGCATAGAAATGGGTATGCATAGATTAGAGGAATGAGGAAACGAAAGTTGCACCTGTACTAAACTGAATTGGTAGGATAGAGTGTTTCCATTGATTGTGAAATAAATAAATAAATAGGAGTTCCAAACAAGGTCATGTTGGAAAGCACTTACCTAGAGGCTAATACAGCCTTTGTGCTGCCAGAACAGCTCTGTTGGATTCAAAGCTGGGAATTAGATGCCCTAGATGAGCTGCTTATAGAGAACAGTGATAGAAATGCTGAATTCAAAAGTCATACAGTGCCACATGATAAAACAGTAACAGAGGCAGGTAACAGTCACTGCAGTCATCTTGCCTGATTAGACTGAGGGGTTTACATCACACTGAGTTCCAGAGACTAAAACGAGTTCATCACTGACTTGCTGCACACCAGAATGATCTCCTGTAGACCTATCCTCTCCTATCCTGTATCACACCATGCCTCAAAGCAGTCCAAGCAGCAAACAGGCTCATAAAAGCCTTCTTCAGGGACTGGAAGTCCTCCAGAATTATTAGATCTGGCCTTCCATCATACATGTTTTCCAAAGACTGTTCTCTGCACAGAGTACATTTGTACCAGCAGGTAAGAAAAGCTGAAGAGGGTCCTGGGCTGCTTTGTATTAGCAGAAATAAATTCTTTAGAGGAACAGGTGAAGTTATTAAGATGTTAAGGTACAGATGTAGTAGCGTTTCTTTTCCCTGTTAACAGGTGATTTCTTTTGGTTCTTGATTTAATTTTCATTGTCAAGTATCATCTTTAATTCACTTATAATTGACTTCTCCTCACCCCTTTTCATGAAAAGCAAAACAAAGCTTTTTTGATGGAGAAGATAAAGTTACTTAGGTGGAGTGTGAATAAGCTTGAATCTAAGCACTGAGATATTTGTCTTTGTGATGAGGTGATAGCTTTTCAGTTCTGATGTTCACCTAGGAGAATATCTGTCCTGTTTCAAAATTCTGCATATTTATGAAAAGATACCCCATTTCACTTGATTGTGTGATACAGAAGTTGCTTTTTTCTCATTTAAAAAATGCTGGAGGTTCTTCTAATTTAGAATTTCTAACACATAAAAGTGCCATTACTATCTACTCCATGGTAATACTCAAGATGTAGGTGTATTCTCCAGTGTTTTTATTTCATTTAAATTGCTTAGGCCAAAGGAACTGTGGAGTAAATGTTGCTGAGCGAGAACTTTGCCCATGGAGCTTTCTGGTTGCTCAGTTTACTTGCCTTGCTTCACCTACAGCAAAGACCAGCCTCTGAGACACCTTTTTACCAAGCAGGTTCATCTCTCCCTGTACTAAGCAGCTCACGAAGATTTGTTCATCCTCTCGCTTTGCCTGCTCCCTTCCACTGCCTCTCCATGTTGTGCCTTGCCACAGCACGAAACAGTAGTTTAAACTCAACTGTGTAGTGACTGATTTTTGAAAGAGGCTGTACAAATCTCCCAGCTGCTTCCTCGCACCGGGAGTCAAATCCAACATTCATCTTGTCTGCCTGTCAGGAAACTGACGGCTGAGTTCACTTCAATCTAATAATGGGTAGTTTAGGAAGGTGTTATTTTTCTGGCTGGATCAAAGGTTTGCACTGCAGCCACCTGACTGTTCAATCCAGTCAATGGGAAACAGGGTGAATATTTAGGCAGCAAGAGGCACATTTGGGTAGCCAGACCACCCCTTTGGCTGTAGCCTCCTGTTTGGATGGATTAAGCATGTTCAGTGTGAAAGCTCTAACCACTAAAATTTAACACCTTGTATTTACCTAAAACTGAAAAGATATAATGAGCAAAATTTCAGTAGTGTAAATCCAGAGACTTTATTGCTGCATCTTGGTAAAGACTAGACACAAATTATTTTACCTGGTTGGAATTACTGGCCCTCAAAATCTTTCTTCCAGGGTGACAAGAAATTACTGAAAGAAAGAAATAGAGGAGGATCTTGAGCACATTAATCTATGTAAACTGCTAGAAATTGAAAATACCTCCATACTTTAGTAATTCTTTAGCGGGCAAAAAGTGGAGCTGCTTCCCAAAGTAAACCAATTTCATTGATATAATAGTTCAGGTTCATGTTGCTGTTCCCAAGGTGACAATCTGGCCAGGATGTGCAATGCCTTGTATCAAGTGCAGTCAGAAGAGACTGCACAATGCAGACAGGTGGAAAGGGGAAGAGAAATGAAATTTCCATGTGCAGTTCTGAACCCTTTCAGATGTTCTGTTGCATTTTCTCATGGGGTCAGTAGCAGAAAAGTTAAGCATGTGTCAGTGGCTAAGATTTATTCCCCATGAAATTATTAAAGCTCACTGGAAATTACAGAAAAGTTCTTTAGAGGCCAATAGTGTCATGAGGTGATGTTCTCTGATGCATAGATGTTAGGTTTGAACATAAGGTTGCTACCTGTAGAAGTTTCATTTAAAATCTCCTTCTTTACCAAGGAAACAAATCTCTTAACTTGATTTGTTTAGGTTTGAATCTGTAACAGCTATTATCTCTCCTTAAGCTTAGCAGAATGATCTCTAAGCTCAAGGCAGCCTGGTGTGTGGCTCATGTTGTACAGGAAATGAGTGGTGCTCATGGCAGCAGTGCAACATTTTAGAAATGTGAACATGCAGGCACATTAAAGAGCCACTTTTGTAAACAGCTCTAAAATGCAAGTTTTTAACCAATGCAGTCCTTGCACAAATCACTGCCTGGTAGAAAATCTGCCCTCCAAGAAGTTCTCTGCTGTGAACTTTTTCTTTCATAATAAATTAATCTTAGTGAATGACACACTTGCTATCTCTCCTACTGAATTATTTATTCACTTCCAGCACTTAGCTGCTCATTTGAAATCCTGTGCTGTCATGTATGCATCAAGGAAACTGTTCAGTCTGAGGAACTGCTCAGGCTGCCCACATCCAGTTTAGCTTTCCTTGGAAAGAGGATGTTTTGGAAGAGGAGGTCTTCCTTCATCCCATCTCCTTTAGAACTCAGGAGAAAAGCAAGAAGAAAATATGGTGTGGAGAACTGACGGGTTTGAGCTTGGAATGGAAATAACAACTGTACAAATGTTGGATCCTGCAAAAGGCTGAAGAACTGATGAATCTGTGTGTGTTACTGTTCTCATGATGTGGTTGTGATGGCCACATAGAAAAGCCAAGGAAGAAGCATCTGTGAAAGATAAAATCCAACATATGAAATCTCAGTTTGATGTCACACTTGAAATTATAGCTTGGGATCTGGCTAATTGTTCTGGTAAATGACTAGCAGGAAAGCCTTTCAGGATAAAATTGATGGTGCTGCTGCAAATCCTGCTGTCAAGTGTTCTGTCACTGTGAGCTTCTTCCAGCAATTTTTGGACTGAAGTCTGAACCTGCTCACTAGTTTTCTGCTTTTTTAGGACATGAAATAGGTCCATTCAGTATCATCCTGGGTGGTTTATACTAGCTCTTTTAAACCCTATATTAACAGCCCAAGTGTGTGTTCTAGAATCTGCCACTTGTGGAGGCTAACATGATATATTTCCCCTGCACATCAAGCATGTCCATTTTGTTTCCTTTCCCTAACTCAACATGTGGGAAGGAGGAACAAATTTTCCATAGTGTATAGATAGATGTGTCCCAGAAGCTTTTGAGTGTCTCAAATAAGGTGCTCAGACTCTCACAGGAGTGATGCTGGAATGTGAGGCCCCCGAGAAGATGATTTCCTGAATAATCTGTGTCATAATCTGTGCTCCTGTGTTTTGCAGCAGGGTAGGTCCAGGATTGATCTGCACCTTTTTTCATTACCCTCCTGCTGAGTTTCGTACCACCAGCAAGGACTGGAGTGAAAATAGAGCTTAAATGACATCGTTTGAAGGATGGAGAGAGGACTAAAAAAGCAAGCTCTGTGTTCTTACTGATTTTGTGTTATCATTGGAGCAGGAGTGATGATTGACAGCATTTAAATCTCATGTGCTCAGGACAGGTCTGGGGAGGCTGATCTGCAGATGTTGTGAATTGTGCAGGTAGCCCTGGCATGTCATGGTATCACAGGGTGCCAGGAATGCTTGTAGATGAAATCAATACCATGTGAGCTGGCAAACAGCAAATTCTGTATGAGTATGAGCTAAAATAATTAATAATCAATACTGTTGAAAAATAAGATTTCACAGAATTTCTACAGGGTTTTTTGAGGGTTTCCTGCCTTGTTGGGAAGGGCGATGCCATCAATTAAACTTCACTGGCACTCTGAAGGTACTGCTGGTATGCTGGGCTTTCAAACAAAGATTTGTTTGTGAAGATGCTGGCTTAATCCCCATTTGAATTCTTCTGGAAAGATAGTAAGGCAATACATTTTTCTTTGCAATAAATTATTCCCTGGATAATGGAAATGAGGAAAGAGTATTCTGGCATAAAAGCATTCTAAAATAGCTTCTACCTGGAGTCAGCAACCTTTTTGGTGTGACAGATAACAATTTGCCTTGCCAAATTATAGGTGAAACAAGGCCACAAACAGGGCTGGAAGCTGGAATGTTGCCTCCTGGATGCCACTCAGCAGCCAACAAGCAGTGTATTGTCCCTAAAAGAAGGCAGGGCTCCTGGCTAACCTGGCTCCCGAGTGTGCCCAAAGCTGGAGGCTGCTGCCTCTCCCCAGACACCACGGCTTCCATCAGTGTAGAATGTCACTCCAATCTCCTCACAGGCTCTGTTGGGCAGGAATTCCACTGGCAATGAAATCCAGAGATTGCATTGACTGATCTCCATTGTGCAGCTGGATCAAGAGAAAATTGCAGCATGGGGGAACTTGCCGAAATTGCCCATCATGGAATGCATACGCATAGTTGCCTGTGTGGTTGCAAAGCCTATTAGACCTGGATGCTTAAAGAAGTTGCTTGGAAAACTGTTGCTCAGTCTGGAATAGATATTCCTGTGAAAACTTAAAATTGATATTTTCGGAGAAATGTAAGTTTTTCAGTTAGTGTAAATAATTATAAGGAAACTATAAAAGGTAATTGCAAAGCCCAGGCATGTGTTACAAGGGATGAATCATTGCGTCTGGCTTTTTAAAAGTTATTGTATTAATACTCAGTGTGTATTGACATAATCTCCAGGAAGTTTTCCAGCAGTGTTTTATCTCTAGCATTTTTGGATCAATAACACAAAATTAGAAATGGTAAAGCTTTTTCTCTAATGGCCACTGCTGACGGGCTCAAAAAGGATTCCAGTCAACAATTTTATTCAGAAGCCATTGTCTCTAATTGTACGATGCTGATTAGTTATAATAATATGCTGCCAGCAATTGATGAGTCATGCCAATAGTCAGATCAAGAGGTTTGAACAACAAACCTAAATCTAGCAGATACAAACAAACTGGAGAGTCTGAAGTCTATAACCAAGGGCATTGCTAGCACAGCTTTTGGAATACATGGGGGAATATAATAAAAATTATTTGCAATACAAAAATGTCAGTAAAAACCTGTTTCTTACAGGGATTGATCTGACAAATAACTCAGAAACTTCTAATTCAAACACTAGTCCCAGGGTGCTTATTGCTCATGAAGTTTAATTTTTGCTGCAGATGCTCAGATTTGATTCTTCAAAATCTGTTGTCATATGCCCCTTTCCCTTTTCTATTTCATTTTTTTTCCATTTGTAGAAGTGGGCATTGAAGGCCTCTTCCTGAGACTTTTTAACCTCAGAGCACATATCATGGAAATGTGGTGTAGAGCCCTGAGCAGGTTGTTGGAGGACTCATTGGCTTTGGCTTTGTTTAGGTGTTCAAAAGCGGGACTGCATGTAGACAGCAGCTCTCCAGAAGAGCAGAGGACGTGGCCAAGGGATACAGATGTCTCAGTCAGCCCTTGTGGGACACAGGGAGGTGATGGAGTCTGTGGATGGATCTGTCACACACCACCCAAAGGCCTCTAGGGATAGAAGAATAAAGGAGTGGCAGCTGCAAAAATTCAAGCAAGAAGCCTGGAAGAAACAAAAAACAAATGTAATTTGGTTAAAAGAAGAGAAGCAGGTGAGCTGCTGGTCCATCTATTAAATATAGAGGAAAGGGAGATCCTAGAAAGACTCTGGTGAAAATGGCATATTTCTGGGTGTAAGGGGCTGGAACATGGAAATGCATGGCTTCCTCTAAGAAAACAAGTATTTACCAACCTGTCCACACATTAGGGGGGACATTAGGGGGATCTACATATGTAAAAGTGCTGCATCTATTCACTTTGCTTTATCTACTGATAAATTAAATTCAGGTCTTGAGTGGATCCAGGTGATGCCTTTGATGCCACTGCAGGGGAGAAAATATTAAAACACTTGGTAACATGTGATAATGTTCTTTTTTAGAGTTTATATCTGAAACTGTCTTGGAAAGCAAAAATGTTTCCAAACAGTGGCCTCACATTTTTGCTTATATGGATGTAAGGGGAATAAATATGTGGCTGCAGAAAAGGCTTTGCTGTGAGCATGTGTTAACTCAGATTATCTAGCAGGGGCCCAGAGTGTGTGCAGCTTGTCTCAGAGGGCTCAAAGAAGCCTGTCTGCCTTAAGAAAATAAGCCAAAATAAGTGTTTGATGGAGAGCTATTCTTTTAGAAGGAAGGATTGCACCCCTCTCTGCTTCATTGAGAGAATGGGACTTGGCTGAATGCCAGCCTCCATTTCTACTGCTGGAGGGTGGTGTTTCTGTGCTTTTCTTCCCCCAGCTGTAGCAGAATTTGGGTAGGATCCCAGATGAATGAGAAGGCTGAAGTGAGCCTGTCTCCAGAAAGAGTGGGTCTGTGCACTGGCTGCTGCACGGGAGCCTGACTTGTGGGGCTGCAGAGCTCCAGAGGTTTGGAGTGCCACAAGGTGGTTGGTGCTTGGAGGCTGCTGCTCCTGAAAAGCAGAGCTAATTCCCTGAAGGGTCTGTGGCCCAGGACATCTCTCCGCTGATGTATTGAAAAATTGCTACATGTACTGTAACCAGCAGGTGAAGCAGGTCCCTGGGCACTAAGGCAGTGGGAGGTTTCCTTGCTCAGCCCACTGGTTATGTCCCGAGTGGGTCAATGGTTTACTGCAGCTATTTCATGGCATGTTGATCAAACAACTGCATTACATGAGAGGGATGAGGAATGATGGCAAATTTTACAAATTCAGTTTAGATCATGCAGGAGTTGCTTTGGACGCCATATGAAGTTAAAGGTTTGAAGGGCTTGGGTGTGGAAAGTGTGATCATTTCAACACTAGAGCTATACTGGAGGGAGAGGAAACATGCTCATTGCATATCCACATGCCTCAGTAGGTCAGGAACACGTTCGATGTAGATGATATTCAGCTTCGTAGATTGAAGAAATATGAGTAATGAAATATTTTCTTTGAATGCTACATTGAACACACGTGTTGCCTCATATAATGAAAAAAGGAAGATGTTAAGGCAGTAAGACAAACATTAATCATAATTTTCTTTCTTGGATCACTCTTAAGCAGTTGTCTTATTCATTGCTTCATTTCTACTAGAGGCCAATGAATTGGAATTACAGAACTTTTATAGCTGCCTCTGCCTGAACCCACTTTGGAAATGTTAGCTCATTAGCAGGAAGCCACTCTAAAGTGCTCCACCTTGTTTGTCTCCAGCTCAGCACAACCAGTGAGCAGAGAAAGCACAGATTTTTCTCTCGGATAAAATTTAAAAAAGGATCGCTGTTGAGTTTTGTGCATGTGGGTTGTGCAGCATGGACTCAGGTCCTCATGGCAAGTGCTGGATTGCAAATTAGTTCCAGACAGTCCTGGAGGGTGAGTGCTGCGAGTGTGTGGGAGGATCCACATAGTTCAACTGGAAACTTAAGATCAAACTGTTTCATAATGTTTCTGTTGTTTGCATTTTCCAGCTGGGCTGTTTACACTAATAATGCTTTTTTTAGTATTGTTACGTGTGTGCTTCCCTCATTATTCTCCTCTGCCACCTCTGTGAATCAGCTATGACTTGTATAAAAATGATAAACAACTCGGCAAGTACTCAAAGGCTCTCAAGGTTTAAGAAGGGATGGAAGCAGATGCTCAAATGTGACTAATCCTGCTTTTTGTCTTTTGTCAGCAATGGATGTTTTCAGCCTGGTGCTGCTTCTGAGTCTGAAGCACAGGAAATAAACACAGGGTGGGCATAATGCCATACCAACCAAGGAGGTTTTTTTGCTTAAATTCAGCCCTTTGAAGGTTCCCAGGTTGAGATTGTAAGTGGTTTCAATTGCTTGAAATTTGCAATTGGCAATTTCAAGGCATTTTCTCAGCTTCTGGATCACATTAGTGCAGTAAACCAAGCATGTGGACAGCCAGGTGTTCTCTGACTCCCTGAAAAGAGTAGTTTATACAGAAGACCATGGGAACAGTGTTTTAAGAGAGGATCAGCCAGTTTTAGTTGAGTTGAAAAGATTTCCAGCTGCTCCCTGCCATTCTTTGGTGGAAAGTAAATTGTACCAAATATCTCAAGGGCAATGAATGAATGCCAGTACTTGCTAGTCCAGCCTTCTTGTGCCATTATCCCAAAGTGGCATTGGCACATCTGGACATGGGTGGTCTCTGCAAGACACGAGGACTCTCTCTCCTGCACTCATGTGAGTTCATGGGCTCAAATCACAGATCATGCTGGAAGGCAGCTTTGCAGACAAAGATCTGGGACTCCACATGGACAGCACAGTACTCCTCTGCTCAGCACTGCCAAAGCTGCATCTGGAGAGAGGTGTCCAGTGCTGGGCCAATAGAAGAGAGACAGGGACATACTGGGGAGAGTCCAAATAAAGGCCACAGAGATGACTAAGGGGTCAGAGCTTTTTTCACATGAGAAAAAGCTATGAAAGAGCTTTGGCTTATCAGCCAGAAGAGAAAGCTTGGGAAGATTTCATCAATGTGTATCTGATAGGGAGTGAAGAAGACAGAGGCAGGCTATCCTCAGTAATACTTAGCGGCAGGACAAAAAGAATTGGGCACAAATGAAATAGCAAATTCCATCAGAAACCACTGCTTTACAGTGTGGGTGGTCCAGAGACCTTTCGGAGTCACGATTCTTGGAGATATTCAAAGCCTGACTGGATGCAGTCCTTTGCAACGCACTCCAGCTGACCCTGCCTGAGCAGGGGTTGAACTAAAGGATCTCGAGAGTCTCGTTCCCACCCCAACAATTCTATGAAAATACAGTTGGATTGTGTGGCACGGAAGCTTGAACAGCTTTATTTAAGTATAAATTGGATTAAGGTGAGTAGGTTTAGCTCAAAGCAGAGCAACCATTCTGGATTTGCGAATATATGTAACAGTAGATCTCCTGACAGTCTTCAGTCTTCTACAAGTTACTCTCTGTGTGGTGCCTGGCATAATGAGGATGTAGCACTGCAGACACTGCTGAGCATAGAAGGGTATGTTCTTCAGTGGCTTTCTTCTTTTCTTCTATGTCTCAGAAGAGAGCTGTAGACAATTACTTGCTTTCACAAGTTGGACTTTTCTGGATTTCAACAAGTATTCCACTGTGCAGGCTCTTCAATATGTATTAAGGCACTGTTTTGCTGAAAAGGTGGCTTTTTTTTTTCTCTTCCAGAAGGTGGTAACATCTGCTTCTCTAAACTAGATTATACTTGAAAAAAAATCTATTTCACTTGGTTTACACTGTCAGGACTTGACTGACTTTTTCACAGCCTTGTAGATTAAGATCCACTATATTTTGTTTCTGTGAAAGCTGCTTAGTCTAGGCAAGTGAGAAGAAAATCTGCAAGTAATTTGCAGACTTTAGATATTGCCCAGGTATTCAGGAGGGGAAAGTAGACCAGCAGCTTCTGCTCCTACCTACTTGGAGATGGGCGTTGAGGGGATGCGTGACAAGTGACATGGGCTTGTTTTGTGCCCTCCTAAAGCTGCAGTTTGTTTTCTCATGGTATATTTCAGCAGAATTGACAACAATTTTGACTAAAATTTGGTGCCAAACTTGTGTAAAGTGAGGCCACAACAAGATGACAACTTACGTGGATGAAACCTCATCAAAATGAGTACAAATTATAAACATATCAACAAACGTTAAAGATCTTGTATCCAGCAGAAAAGAAAAAGCATAACTGGCTAACAGGTGTAATAGGTGCACAGGCAGGAGAAGCATACATATGACTGACCTGCACTGGCTCTTTGTAGTCCACCTACTGTGGAGGAGATGCATGATTTCCACCTTTCCAGCTGCTCACGTCACGATCTCTGCCCCGTCAGCCTGATCCATACTCGTAACAGTCAAAGCAAACCCAATAACCATCTGGAGCCAAAGCTGCAAATTAAAAAACCTGGTCCATCTGCATCAATTTATAGCTGGATGTGGGTGATGGGTGTGGGAGAATTGGCACAGGGATGCCATGGGAAAGTTCTGTTGTTTAAGTTAGTTACTGCAGTAATTTCCCATAGTACCCTACCACTGTTATGCTAAAGTGTATGAAAATGACAAAGATTGTATACATCCCCATCTAGAACATTCTCTGTACCCCGGTCTCCCATTGGTTGTTCCCCTGAAGCTGCTCTCTCCTCATTCCCCATTGGACTGTTCACCATCACCCCATCCTTGCCACTCCTCCTGCACCCTTTCCCATTGGACCATTTGTATTGTAACCCCTCCTACCCCTATCCGTATACATATCCTGAATCCTCCCTCAACAGTCGGATTCTCTCCCTGGTGCCCTCCTTCGCAGTTGCCTCCCTGCTCCTTCGATCCACCACTTTTTCCTGATTTGACCTCCTACAATAAACTCGTTGGAACTATCCGGGATTGAGTCACCTCCATCTACCCTGCTGAGCAGAGCATATACATCCGGGACTGGGCAGAAGATGGGCTGAGGGGTAGCGCTGTTGGACAAGGGCACACTCTTCGTCCCTCTGGCGTCCTGCCAGCACCAGCCCAGGGTTTTCCCCCCGCGGACGGAGAGGAAGCCAGATCCCCTGCCACAGCTGGATCTGCATGATTGGATTTGGGGTGTTTCTTCCTAAATAATTTTAGTTACCTCCCAAGCATTTTCTTTGCCTATGAAGGGATGTAATTGGCTGTATGGGACTGGGAGCAACACAGGCAAATTCACTCTACCTTTCAGTGGCTGCAGCTGTGCACAAAGCTCCAGAACACCAAGACCTGAGTCATGATGCTTTGGGAAGAGTGGGACATCTTGGCTGTTATAGCTCTGTAACCTGCTTACTTCATAAAGACTGGTTCTTGTTAGGCTCTTCCTGATTTTGTCTTAGCCATCCTAGTGCTTTAGGTCTTTTTTGTTTAGCAGCAACATTTCTTTATTATTTTTTAATGACAAGGAAGCTGTTAACTAATTTGTTTTGCTCTTGGTTAATTTTGTATAAACATGTGGAATAAGCTTAATTTTGTATAGGCAATTATAAGAAGCAGTTATTTGAATTTAACACTTATTACCATAGCATAAATTAACATGGGATAATGTAGGTGTGGTATGACAGTAGAGGCCACCAGAGAATCAGAGGATGTGGTGCAAAGGTGTAGAGACATGGGGCGGCAATGGAGGGGGCAAAGGATGATACTGGAAGCCCTAAGGCTATTGACAGCCCGACTGTTCTCAGTTAAAAAACTGCCCAACCACGCTCAGTTAAAAAATTGTAGAGCTTGACAAAGCCAGTTTTAGTCATAATAAAGAGAAAAGGAAGAGATGTTCAATTTATGGAGAGAATTCCTCACCTATGGCAAATCTGGACGTTGCACATCAGTGAAGAAAGATTTAAGTTTAGAACTGTCCTAGAAAATGTATTAAATTACTCAGATGGGCACCCTGGAGGGAGAAGAAAGAAGCCATTGGTGGCATAATCCTCGGCATAGGACAGGAAGAAACCCCATCATGAACATCCTTCTAGCAAAGGACTGGGAATACTAACAAAGTGTTTTGACCCTGTCCTTCCCCATAAGCTGATCTTTGAGGCTGATTTATGTTACACTTGAAAGCCAGAGGGGCAGGGTAAGGGAGAACAGAGCAGAACATCAGGGAACACTCCTGTACAGTGATCTTTGACTGCACCACTGAGCTATGTATTGTGTTGTTTAGATAATTGGGACTCCGAAGGTTAGTGTCATTGCAACTGCATTGTAATAAGTTTATTGTATTTTATCTAGGCTGTTAAGATTTTAATTAGTCTAACATAGAATTCCTGGCTTCCCAAATGAGGCATTTCCCCTTTTGCCCATAATAAGACTTTGAGTGTAATAACTTGTCACATGGGTACTACAAGGATTGAAGAATGATGACTGTGTTCAAGAGAACAAAGGACTGTACTGATGCAGTGAAAAAAATCACAGAGAGAAGCAGACAAAGCCAGAATGATCCTCTTCCCAATGACTAACGATAGAATACTTGTGCTGTATTACTTATGTTATTTTAGCAATCTCCTGAGAAACCCAGTGGGAGGTGTTCCTGGTGATGTATAAAAGAAGCCAAAAAAATAACAGCTGTCTGAAAGAATTTTCCTGCGTTAGGTAAAGCAGGGATATGATGGGAAAAAAATGTTCAGCTGAGATAGTTTGGTAGTTCATGCCAATTTCTGTTCTTAGTTTAGCTCACAGTTGATTGGCTTCATTTGCCAGGAGTGGAAGCACTGGATGTTCCTAGGATGGTCTTGCTTGGTTTGGGTTTTTTGTTTTTTTTCCAGATGGGCAATTTCAGGCAGGTGATAGAATTGGGAATTGACATGAAGTTGACATCAACTAGAACCAGACACAAATTTCAGCAAAGCCAGCTGACTGATTAGGTGCAGAACTGTAATAAGGCACTAAGAAGATGTGAAGGAGACTCAATCCAGCACTGTCCATGCAGATTCTGACCTCCTTGAGAAATATTCCAGCTCCAGAGCAGGCATCTTTTACATGAAAGCATTGTTTGTAAATAACTTCCAGTAGCCATGATATTTTAGGGTGATTTAGGTCATACACATGTGCCTTTATGTGATGCTGGTACCTGAAATTACTGAGTAAAAGATTATGTCAAATAATTTATAGCTACATATTGTGACTATTTCTAATCAGCAAACAAAGCCTGATGTGTTTTTTGGATATAACAGAAGGCCTTAGACTTCTTGAAAAAGGTACTTTTATGCTTTAGAGCTTTACTGGCTTTTACTGAGGCACCTAAGAGAAACTGAGTATTGTTACTTAAGGCTATACATAGTGAAATGTTGCTTGTTTACCCTTAATTTGGAAACTATTTATTCCTTTTATTCTCAATATATCATCATGAATATGGGGAGTTTTATCCATAGGGTAGAAACCTTAAAAATAAAACACACTGCCCCCAAACAAAAACCCCCAAAACAACAACCCCCAACCCACAACCATGGCAAAAGTAAATAACTGCAGACTAATGACAATATGTTTGAGGCAAGTGGAAAAGGTAAATCTGGGAGTGTAACTTGCATGCTTGGATACTTTCTTGCTGCTTGTAGTGAAAAAATATGTTTCATAGTATCTCTCTAAAAATCATAGGATTTTTAAAAAATATTAAACTGAAATTAAGATTTTTTTTCCCCCCTCTTGGTAACAAGGAGGAAGAAAGCTTTTTTCCACATGTTTAATGATTTAAGTTTCTTTTGAAACAAATTTAAGGGAAAANTAAGTTTCTTTTGAAACAAATTTAAGGGAAAAATTGCTAAATGATTCGATTTGTTGTCCTAATTTGCATTTTCTGTGTTAACCTCCAGGAAAATATTGTCCATGTTTCCAGCAAGAGGAGCCATACCAGCAGTGCAGTGGCATTCCCAGCTCCAAGCATTCACTGAAGGGTGGCAGCACTGGGGGCACAGCAGCGAGCTGGGAGTCCACTGCCAGCTGGAGAGACAAATGAGCCCAGGAAATAGCGCAGAAACCTCACGTGGTGCTTCCACAGCGTGGGAGGAGGAGAAGCTGGCATGGTTGATGAGCTGTGCTGGCCTGGCAGGCTCAGCCAGGGGTGTCAGTGGTCACTCTTGAGCAGGGCACTGGGCAGGGCATCAAGTGCCTGAGCTCTGCCCTGGCACACGCACCATGAGCATTCTGACATGGTGACCCGTGCTGGCTTGTCTTCAGGACATGGGGCAGGCTGAGGGCAGGAGGGGCTTCAGACAGTGTCCCCGGGCTTGTCCCATGGTATCCTCTGCAGCCAGAGGCCCTTAGCACATGGGGAGAGGAGGTGGAGGAGGTGGGACTGGTGCAGCAGCTCCAAGTTCTCAGCTGGGTGTTTCTCTGTGGGTGGCTGGTGGGTTGCCCTGGTTTAGGGCAATTTTGGGAGAAAAACCACTAAAGGGGTTTCCTCTAGAAAACAAATTCAAGTGGCCCCTCCCCCAGCTGGTTCAGGAAAAATATTTCCTTGAAGAAAAGTGGGAAAAACTATTTATTTAACAGGGAAAGCATTCACCAGCACAAAAAAAAATGAACAATATTAAGCAATAACACCTCATGCCGCTCCAAAGAGATGACAGAATAAGCAACTCCCCTTCATGGCCTGTAGCTCAGCTCACTCAGTCTCTTATCAGTCCCACCCCTCGAAAATGTATAGTTTATTCCAAGCTGTGACCCTCCCCTGAAGTCTCATGTACCTGTAATCCCATTGGCCCAAATCAGATTCACGCACTTTGAATCTCCCTCTTAAGCTGTGCTAGGGAGACAAGTCTCTCTTGGCCCTTCTCTCCCCTAGGCTCTCCCTCCCTCCTGCTTCCCTCCCTTTCTCCCTCAGTAACCATGCTGCTCCCGGGGGTGAGACCCGCAATAAACCCTCATCTAATCAGCACCCTCAGAAGCCGTGTGGAGTCTCCTTGCCTGCCTGCTGCTTCCAGCGAACCCTCAGCTTAGGGGGCTCCTCCGGGGACTCCCCGGAGAGCTCCCGCCCCCCAGTTGAACCACATCAAGTCCCTCCGGTGCTGGGAATGCCGCAGCCCAGGCCCGGCCCGGTGGGCCACAGGTGGAGCTGCCGGTGCTCTTCTGGGTGTTCAGTCCAGAGCAGGTTTGAACAAGTCCAAAGAAAAAAGAAAAACCACAGTCCAGGGAACTTCTCTGCCTGAACTAGTTAAAAACTAACTAAAAGCAAAGGAGAGCTCTCTGTCCCGCTGTCTGTCCATCCGCAGACAGCACAGTCCAGGAACAGGATGCAGGGGAGTAAGTGCAGCTTCTGATAACAAACTCTGCGCTTCTTCTCTCCCCTCTTCGCTCTTGGAACAAGTCTTAAAGGTGCAAAACTTACTATCAAGTATAAACAGAACAGACAACTGAGGATTAAAGCATCACATAGCCAACCTAGGACAGGGTGCAGGGATGAGAGCCCCTCCTGGCTGCAGTGACATCCCCTAAGCCCAGGGAGACCCCAGGAGTGTCACTTCTCCCAGGGTGGGAGATGCCAGCGTCCCCAGGAAGGATGGGGGCAACCCAGTGTGCAGAATGTGCAAAAGGAAGCAACTCTGGATCAAATGCTCCATTGGTATGGCTGGGGCAATCAACATTGGTTGGTACAAAACCTAGCAGAGACCCTCAAGTTGTGAAAGAGCTCTGCATTGTGCAGCATTCTGCTTGCTGGAGGGACCTGAGGTCCACCATCACAACAGAGACAGTACTTCAGGTTCTATTCTTGAAGGAGGAGGGCTCCTAGAATACAAGATTTTCCCCTTTGCTTACAAAGCAGGTACAAGGGAATTGATCTGATCTAGCAGTGGGAGCTGGTACTTTCTGGTGCAGAACAGCAAAAGTCTTTGTTCAGTGTGTGTGGAAGAGAGTCAGACAGACTTCCTTCACTGACTGGTAACAAAAAAAGGAAAATATTGATTTACCGTATACTGAGCTCCACAACACAGGGGTTGTGGGGTTTATCTGTTTGTTTTTTCCCTTCATGCAGAGATGGACTCCCAGGCTGAAGCTGTGGCATAAGTACATGCTGCTCTTCCCCTATGAAATCAGGTGTTAACCTCAAAGGGGTGAGATGATTTACAGTGTCTCTTCCTCATTAATTATCTTTAATCTAGAAAAGAACTCTTGCCTTCCAGTGATGCATCTGTTTCGCTTTCCCAAGTTGACAGTGCTGCTGATCAAGTGTGTTGGTGCCACAGGAACGCAGTTTAAGAGAAAAGTGAGTTTATAAATTATTATTAATCCCTCGACATCCACAGGTGCAGGTGGGTAGTAATTTGGTCTCCTTCACTGCATGAATTATTCACAGATTTGTTGGAATTTGTAGGCAGACATTAAATGATTCTTCTATACCCAGGTGAAATGAATGACTGGAATAAACATAAAAAATCACGAAACAAAAACCCTGCCTCTGCTCTAAAATGCAAGGCCAATACATATTCTCAAAATTATTTGGGGGTTTATACCTTAGTGCTTTGGGTCATGGTGAGCTGTCTAATGAATCTGAGGAAAGGGAAGGTGTTTAACATGATGGAGAAACACTTATAAAAAAACAAAGGAAAAACTAATAGGAATTAATGAATTTAATACTACTTGGAAGCTGGTCTGACATAGATATATATTCCTCCTGCAGACAGTTTCTTGGAGAGAGTCTATTTTAGAGGGAGGTGGTTAAGCATAAAGTATGGCATTAAGTCTCCAGCCTTGGAGGTATGATTGATTTATATGGAAATGATGAGTGATGATGTCCTAATGATGTTTTGAAAGCCATGAAATGAAGTATGTTCCACTTTGTGGATGACCCTTGGCTCTGAATTCCGAGATGACAGTAACTGGGCACATCAGTGAGGGGACAGAGGGAGAACTGGCACACTGTGCCACTGTAATCACTGTGAAACTGTGTCACCTGTTTGATTTTAGCAGCAGACTCTCCAAGAAACCCAAGGAAACTGTAACTAGGGGGTGGGTGGGAATAGATAAACAGAAGTGCTTTGCTTGTTCTTTATGGAAGTAGCTCTGATGTATTTATACCTCCTGGCCTTTTGCTGAGGTGCTAGATCATGTGAGGTAACTGGTTTGCTCTGAGTTCATTTTTTGTGACGGATTTCTTCTGGTAGTGTGGTTAGTATCTGCCGTCCAATTCCTGTGCCTCCGGTAATACTGTTGTGTTGTGAGAGAATCCACTTAGCTTAGCAGCTCTGTGACTGCTCCCCTTTCTCACCTCATTTTTTGAGGTAAAGATGCCAAGTAAGCAATAGTCATGATTCTTGCATGAGGATTTGTTCGATCAGAAATATCCTTGAAGACAGGGATTTCCTTTGAAAATAGTTGCTGAACAGAGATCAGACCTACATCTTAGAACTCCATCCCAATATCATGACAACCTGTGGGAAAAACATTTGGGAAGTCTTCACTGTTGGAAGTCATCTCTTTCCAACACGAAGAGATAGCATTAATGAACCAACTTGACAAAATTCTAAGAGTCCTTTTCAAGTGTGAGGCCAGGAGATTTTAAATTTAATATATAGTGGAAGATCTGATTTCATGTTACATAGACCTGCTGTGTCTTCACTTGCACTAATTGCAATGAAGATGCAATAGTCAATAGGGGAAGTATAGAAATATTATCTATAAAGATGTTGGCTGGCAGATTATCCCTCCTCTTACCCTGCAACAAAGGTGCTATGTCCAGATTTGAACATCACACTTTCAGGAAGAGAAGGATCAATCAGAGGAAGCCTTGAGGAGGAAACTGAGAGGGCAAGGTCTAGAAAACTTGTGGTCATTCAGAAACACCCCAAAGAATAGACTGACAGGGCACACAATAGTAGTCTTCAAATGCTTAAAAAGATATTGCAATATATAGAAAATTTATTTCCTTGATGGACAGGATATTCTGCAGCACAGGAGGTTCAGGATGGACTTTGGTTACGTTTGCTAATGATAAAGACAGCAAAGCCTCACCAAAAGTGGCATGCAGTGGCATGGCTGTGGAGTCTACATTAATGAATGTTAAAAACAAGCAAGCAAAGAGACTGTCTGGAATAGCTATAATTAATAGGTGTTGTTACCTCTGCCTTGCTCCCTTCAGTCCCTTTTTAAAACATGATATGATATTTCTCTGTTATATATAATGCATTTATATATGCATTTTCTCTTAAAATGTTTTTAGTGGATTGTGTGTATTAAATTACAGTCATTCATCAGTAAATTGCCCTTCCATGTTCTGTTATTAATGGTAATATGCAGCTCTAATGTGAAGGCCATAATGCATACTGGGAGCTTTATCAAGCCATAAAAGCCTGTAGGAAGTCCTCATGTTAACAGGCTACAGCTTGAATAACAACCAGGTGCAAAGCATGGCGATGGAATATAGTAATTTTTGCAAAAGGTCAAGTTTTCCTTAAAAAGCTGTGACCTGAAAGATGTCTTTTGAATCCAGGTATCAATGTGTTCTTTGAGGAACTTTTAGTAAGGCTGGAGATGGCAAGTTTTACCAGGTTTCTTTCTGGTTAGCGATGGATTATAGCTTAAAAATCTCTGGGAAAGACATTTCATGCTGTTCTTGTGAGCCAGCAAAGGCTTCCTGAAGATAAGGAAAGCCCCGTATCTCTCTCAAGGAACAGACCAAGGCTATCACTATGGCAATGTGATGGAAGAGAGAGACTTAAAAGATACGGACGTTAGCTGGCTCACGCAGTGATGTGGCTCCCTGGTTACCTATTGGGAACTTTGTTTCTTATTACCAATGGGCAATGTATGTTTTTGTTAGGTAAATGTAAATATCTTGAAACACTATAAAAGCAACATGTTGCTGTAATAAAACTCTCTCATACACCCTTCTGATGGAGTCTGGGTGCTTCGCGCCGTGTCGCGCTCTATAGCGACAGAAATCTTAGCAAATCTGTGTTCAGAAATTATCTGTTGAGAGAGATGAGAGAAAGGAGAACAATGCAACACAGCTATATGGGCTTTGTTCCTTCACATGGTTTGACTCTGTGGGGGACATCATTCTACAGCCTGTCAAAGCTCAGCAAATGGCAAAAAGTTCTGATGGAACGGATATTCCTTTTATGAGCAGACAATGCTCAAAGGAAAATTCTCTGCAGAGAACAAACTGCCGACAAACAGCACTGCAGTTCTAAGCATTTCTGATATCTCTGAAGGATTTGGGTCTCTTTTATAGTACCTTAATTATAAAAGCTTTGCTTTTAGGATTGCTCTTAATTGAATACACTTGTTTAATGCATTCCTGGTGTGGGTTTCCCAGCTCCAGCCAAGAGTTGTTCACTGCAGGCTGAAAACCATTGAGGTTTTTTTATTACATGTTTAACATTTTATACACCAATGTATGTATCAGCTGTTTGATTTGAATCCATCAAATGGAGATATCAAATACACTTGATGATCCTTATGGGTCCCTTCTAACTAAATATTTTATGATTTCATCTCCCATGTAGAAAGATTGCTAACAAGAATGACCACTTAAAAGCTGGGCTTACAGCTCCTACTCTTAAATGCTCTTTCACTGCTTGAGATTCAAGGTCAGAAAGATGGGGGTGAAAACTGAGACAACAGTTAACAGGAGGTATTTGCCTAATTTGCAAACCTTTGCAGTGGTGCTGAAACAGTCCTTACAGGAGAGTAAGGAAATGCAGCCTGCACTGGAGACAAACACTGCAGCTAGAATAAAATGCCTATGGTGTCTTCCCTTGGCACCGCTTCCTCTGTGCTGGCACAGGTGTCTGATGAACAAATGTCTCTGATCCCAGGGGGGATATTTCCATCCCATCTGGGGCAGCTCCACAGCTGTAGCTCTCAAACAGGGCAGTAGAGGTTGCTTAGCATGAATGACTTTGCCCATGGAGCTTTTTTGTTGCACAATTTACTTGTCATGCTGCACCTTCAGCAAAGACCAAACTCTGAAACAGGTTTTTACAAGGTCCTCCGTGGAGGAAAGAAAAAGTATGGTTTTGAACAAATGCCATCAGATGGAGAGCCATGTCTTCTTGTTTTGATCCCACTGCCTGGCCAGTTTAGAGGATGTATGCAGTTCACCAGAATACACTGCTTTGACTCCATCTTAGCAGGGGAAATAGAATAATACTACTTGTCAATACATTGCTGATAAAATCTCTCATGGTCAGGCATGATACTAAAGCCTTGGCTGGAAGCCTTTTCTTTTTGCTTTAAACATGGTGAAGGGAACAGAAGATCAAAAAAAATTAAGTAGTTTTGATTGCAACAGAGTTGTCTGGTTTTCTTGCTTTGATTTTTTTTTCACAAATTGACCAAAAGGGAAATAAAAATTGACTGCTGTTTTCTAATGGGGTCAGTAAACAGGCAATAAGTTTTTTGAAGTTTAAGATTTTGGGTAATGAATTCACCTAGAAGTCTTGGAGTTTGTAATGTTTGTGTGATTTATCCTCTCTCCAACTCCACAATGAAATATAGTAAAAAAAATTTAAAATCTGTAATTAAGTACTGCTTTTCCTTTAGCTCTGAACAGGGTACTAATTGCAGAGATTTGACAGCTGTTGGGTATTCATCACATGTACTTGCCCTTACTTTAGATACTTAATTTAGTTGCAGAATAATTCTTTGTGAATTAGTAATTGCAATAATTGCTGTTAATAACCTGGCAAGGTAGTTGGCCTTTGACATTACACCAGGGGGAAAAAATGATAGTAAGATAGCTCTTGCCTGAAGACTTAGAAAGCTAGAGAACATTAGGGACTGGGGGCAGATGTGGGGGTAGTGAAGAACAGAATACCAGAAACAAGGCATCATGACAGGCATCTTGGGGTGTTGGCAGTTGGGATTTAGGCAACAGGCTTATGCAATTTGGTTGTACTTCTTTATAGAAGAAGAAGAAGACAAGGTGTCAGATGGAAAAGAAATAATAGGGAGGATGAGGAAGATGAAGGCAGGACAGTGTGAAATAACAGACAATTGCGAATATTTTGGAAGCAGAACAAAACCAGTGGTAGCTCATGTGACAGCAGAGCAGAAAGTGTTTTTCCATGGCTAGGCAGCCCATCTCAGCTGGAATAAGTCATCTCCACTAAGGTGTAATGATCCTACAGTGGAATGGAATGGGTGGGCTTTCCAAAGCAGTCAAACAGAAAGAATTACAAGACACTGAGACTTTTAGTGGTAACTGTTACCACACAGTGGTCTCGTATTTTGTCTTCCTTTTTTCCCGAGGCTACCTCTTCCCCTGCTTCTCCCCTGATGCTGCCTAAAACACCAGTGATGTTGAGAAGCCAACTCCAGGACGTGGTTATGGATAAAACAGTACAGGGAGAGGTGTGTGCCAGAGGCTGATGCTGCTGTGCCCCGCAGCTGCTGCTGCAGCCATGGCTGGGCACAATTGGGTGTGAGGACACCTGAGCCAGAGGGACTGGAGATGTAGGCCAGGGTTCACTGGGGTTCTCAGGAGCTGTGTACTCACCCCTGTGGCTATGCCTGTCTCCAGCCTTCTCAGGCAAGAACTGACTGTCATAACCTTTGAGTCAGCAGGTGCTGTTTCTGGCTTGGGACATGCTGTGGAATTGTTCTAACCAAGGATCAAGGTTGTTCCCACTTCTTGCCCATCTTGCTTGTCTTGTGTGATGGTTAACAAAGCTGACAGAATACAGAGAAGAGGGACATACAGGACTGCAAACTAGGCCTTGTTTGTAGTTCAGCCCTTCCCTGCCCTCACAGGTGCTGTGTGAGTGCTGTGGCCACCAGAGGCTGGAGAGGTCACCCTGTATCTGCAGCACCTGGCAGCAGGACACCCTGGCTCTGGACTCAAAAGTCATGTCCCAGACTGGTGCAGCCAATGGCTAATCAGGGCACAGGGATCCCTGGTCTAGCTAATGAACTGCTCAAAGTAACTTCTTTCACTTAATTCGAAAGGAGAAACATCTTTCCTCACTTCTTGGTGGAATTGGAAAAGTGTAATATCTAATTTTTCTTCTCCCTGAAAGCAGAATTGAAATCCTATTTATTCTTTAAAACAAGGGTATGCATCTCATTCATAGAAGTTAAAACTTTTCTTATTCACTCAATGAGGAAAAAAATTAAGCTCTGCCTATCCCAAGCTGTCAAAGCACGCAAGAGCAGCATATAGATTGTGGGTACCATTAGAAAGCATTAGTGTCTAATTGCTTCAACATGGACCACAAGAGAAGATGAAAGTTATCTATTCCTGGGGCTGCTGTTGTTTCATTTGTCAGTAGGTACGTCAGCCTTTGGCACTCATTTTGTCTGTGAAGGAGTATGATTGATTAATAAATGTGTGTTCCTTTGTAGGTAATCACAGAATGTTGGAGTATTTCTGTAGCAAATTCTTACTGGAGAATCTCAGAAACTATTTTTTCCTTATTGATATGGCTGCTAAAACCTTTGTGTATTTTTTTTCACTTGCGGTATAGTCGTATGAATATGAGACCTCCAAGTTCTCTACAGAAGTTGTAGATTGAGAAGAGCCATAGCGATCCAAGGGATTGCAAGACCAGGCTATGTAAAGCAAGTGGAAACGATTCACGGGCTTGTAAATCCAAAGCGGTGGCCTTTGTGTGGCTGTTGAGGTCGTGAACAATGGAAAGTCAATGGTTTTGATTTTAAAAAGGATGCAATTCCTTGATAAAACACAGCAATGTGCCGTTCTGTTATATTCTGGAACACAGCGAGTGTTTAATATGATTTTCTTCCACCTGAACAAATACTGCCAATTTGTTCTTGGACACTTATAATTTGCTCTTACGTAATTTTTCTTTCTTTGCTTCTACCTCACTCTACTATATTCAAGCGTTCCTTGATGAAAAGGGGTACTTACTGAAAAAGAAATCTGATCAGGAATGTAAGCCCTTAAAAAATGAGACGATGCGATGAGAGAAAGTTTGTAGCAGATCAGAGCAATGGCCTGTGTAATTGCCAAGTCAATCAAGCCATGAAGCAGAAGGCAAAGGCTTTGATTTCCACTGCTCCCATTCACAAGTACATGCTGGGCTGTCACTGCCTTCAGCTCCTACCCTTAAAATCTCTTGAGCTGCCTTTCTGCTGCTGATTCATACTCGTAGAAATAGATTTGCAGTAAGAGCATTAATGTATGTTTTGAAATCACACCCATTAAATTATTTTTCAGAAAAAGAAGCAAGATTTAAAGGAGCAAAATTTTCTTTCCCAGACATATGGCAAGGGACACCTTGTGTGACTTTGTAGGCTTTGATATTTAATTATTATTTTGTTTTCTTTTCATTATTTTTTCCCACTGGGACAGTCAATCTTATCAGTGGATTTCTCTAGGTTATCAGGGACATGTTTAGATAGAGGGCAGTTTTTGAAGCAAATCTACATACAAAATGTTCTGCTACTGTCTGATATTTAACAGTCAAATAAACTTGGTGTACAGGATCTATCTTCACCTTTAGATTGATTCCTTTTGTAATTAATGTATCAAATTCGTGCTCAAATAAATGTAATAAATATATTCGTACTTAGGAAAATATATATCAAATCAAGGTTTAGAATATGTTACAAAAAGCACAAAGGTTTTTTAGAAATCTCACACAAGGGTTGGGAAACTGGTTACCTCACCAGATTATAGCACACACAGATGTTCACTGAATAGGAGCTCAAATTAGCAAATGGAGGGAATAGCTCCTACGGAAATTCTGAGCAAGTCTCGGAGAACCCAAGCCATCATCGGCCAATAACGACTGTAGATAACCGAGACAGCCCAGTTCCCATAACTCAACTAGGATGTGAATGCCCAGTTCCTGAACTTGCATCTTACATGTATCTGTTCCCAGACAGGGTATTGTTTGCCCCAAGACAGTCTGGTCCGAGCAGGAGACTGATGAGCAGGACACTGATTCCTCCAACACCAGAAGGACGGAGAACAGCGAATTACATGAATATTCGAATCCTTCCCTGGACACTGTTTTGTCTACTTGAAGGTAGAATTCTTCTAACACCAGACAGGGGATGAGGACTGTATGAATATTTGGAGAAAAAGAAAGAAACAATGGAAACCTAGCTTCGGGCAAGAAAAATGATATATAACCATGGCTCACCAGAGTGGACTTTGTGAACTTCACAGATCTGATGCGAGAGGGGATCAGAGCTGTGTTCACCCAGAGTGGAGTCCCAGGCTTGATGCTGTCCGTTTGATTGTGGCTGGCAGAGATTGCATTTCAATTCGCGAAATAAAATCTATTTTTTTATTTTAATCTGGCTTTCCCAAATTATTCATTTGGCTTAATCTGGTTGTTGCATATAACACTTTCACTTCCTTTTTATTATTTTTTTTTATTTCTTGTGAAAGGAAAACATGGCATGTTAGACAATGTTCCAGAAACTCAGCAGAAAAAGACTAATTGCTACTTGACTCCTGTGGTCTGTTTTATCCCCATCTTAGTTTTTAAGGAGTGATGTAAAAAGCCTTTAACACTGTCACATTTTGTGCTAATAAATCATCTCCTGAGCAACCTCACAGAGTACAAACAAAGACTTAATGCATAAACTTAACTTCACATTGATGACTTTAAAGCTTATTGCCCCAGACAATAAGCAGGGAAGGGTTAGTGTTACAAATCTGTTTGGTTCACTCTCAGAAAAAAAATTGAGGGTTTTGGCAGTTAGCCTAGGACCTTACTAAAGATTCTGAGAGGAAAAAGATTACTTTTCTATGCTGCCTTCTCAAGGGATGGGGTGGAGGGAGTGCAGTTCAAATGAGCCTGGGATGGAAGAGATGTCTTGTTTGGACCAGACTGGACTAAGGCAGGCAGCCTGCAGGAAGTGCTGACTCCTGGACAGGATTTTGCCCATTAGATTAAATCATACAGCAAAAAGTTGAGGTTGGAAGGCTCCTCTAGAGACCATTTAGCTTTGTTCTCCTGCTCAAGGCGGGGGTCAGCCGGAGCAAGTTGTCCAGGACTGGGACTCCAAGGACAGTGACTCCACAGCTACTCTGGGCATCATGTTCCGGTGCTTGACCACCCTCACTGTAAAGAGATTTTATTTTTTTTGTTCAGGTATAATCTCCTGCATTTCAGTTTGTACTCACTGCCTCTTGTTGACAAATAATGACAAACTTCTTCTGTGTTTGGACACATCTGCTGACACTAATTTTATTTCCTTTTTAGGTCCCAATTTTTTTCTTTTGTATTTACACTCCTAGCCTTTTATTTGATTGCTGGGTTTATTGATTCAATTTGTTCTTTGAGGCTGCAGTCATGTGTTATGTGTATTGTAGTAATTCATGCTGATAGAATACACTTGTAGAAATAAAATATGAGATGAGGGTTTGCTTCACAAGGTGATGGAACAGCAGCTGGCAGCCAAGGAGGAGGCCTGTCATTAACATATGAAGTAAACCTAGCCTGCACAGGAGATGGCCGTTCTCACTGACAGATACAGAAGGACGCCCAGTGATGATGGCCCATGACGATGTTCATCTTAGATAAACGGAGCCATCAAAGGCATACATCTGAATGTGGGATTCCGGGAACCAAAGAGGAGACATACATCGGTTCCTGGACTAGGTTTTGTCCAGCACCGGACGAGGTTTTGTCCAGCATCAGACGAGGAATGGAAGCAACATGAATATGAAGAACCCAGAGGAAAGACAAAGGGACTCTGCCGTGGGCAAGAAAAAGGGTATAAGAACGGACTCTGCCAAGCGGCATGTGTGAACGGGGGGGGGATTCGGTGCGATAGAGGTTGAGTCTGAGTTCACCCAGCTTCGATCCTGGGGTCGGTGCTGCCCCAGATTGTTGGCTGTTGGGACTGTATATCAGTCGCGAATAAATTTTATCTTTTTATTTTTATTAAAATTGGCTGGATTGATTTTTACCTATATGACATGTAACTTTAAAATTCCTTTGTTTTGCTGGGAATTTCTTCTCCTTTGAGGTAAAGGGTAACTGAAACTGTAAAACATACTTTTTCCATGTACAAGCAGCAGAACTAAAGGTCTGGGTCCTGCAATGAGTTGGTAGCATGTAAAAAATAAAGGCCTTGGTCATTCTTACCGAAGCTGCTTTTTTGCCAGTGTATTGCTGCTTTCCCCATTTTGTTTTCTTTTCCTTTAGAATTTGTCTCTCAGTCCCTCCTATAGTTTAATCTTTGCATATGACCATCTTTTCTTCAGACTAGAGAAAATTTTTGTTTTTACTATTACTAACACTGTGGGGTGTACCTTTAAACTTTTTATATGTGACTGTACATATTATCAGAAGATTAGCAATGCATAGATTACCTTGAAGACTGTATATTTTGGGGAAATTATTCTCAGGTTAAAAAGAAAATCAATTAAAAAAAAAATACCAGGTAAAATCCTATTTTTACTATTAAGCACTCTTGGAAAATAGCTTGCATCACTTGGAATGGAATAAAAAAATTAGTCTTTTTTTAGATTTCATCAGAGTGATTCTGCAATATTATATATATTTCTAGAAAAGCAGGAACAGAATTAAACCCTTATTGTATTTACCTTATATTTAAATGTAAATGTAAAGCTATATATTGATTTTTTAAAAAGGTAATTACCCTTGCAGAAGCTAGAAGGATTGCTGCCTTAACTTCGCATCATTTAAAATCCTAATTACCAATGTTATCCACCATTCCATTTGAATTTGAAAAAAATATCAACCCCTTTGCTTGGAACTACATTTCCTTTTCCTAGAAGAGCTGTTTTCTTTTGCAGAAAAAAAAACCAAAAGGCAATAACTTTTTTATTTTTTATGGTTTCACTAATATTCTCCCATCTGTGTTTTGCTTCTGCACTATATTGTGGGGGAACTGAAGTCACAACCAGAATGCCTGGCAATAGAAGCAATGGACTTGATATTTATATTAGCACTGTAACACATGGACATCTGTTCTCTCTACCCTTTAGAAGATATTGCTTCTGAGGACTGATATTTGGCTTTTTCAGCTGTGGGCTGCTGCTGGTAGGTAAGGTTCGTGAGAGTCTTGAAAAGGACTTCACTGCAGCCCATGGGGCAGCCCCTGCCCAGCAGATGCCCCAAGAGAGACAAGGAGATAGATGGACAGACAGAGGGCTCTTTTTCCAGCCCAGGGGCTGAGGCAGTGCTGGGTTGGCCTCCTTGTAGTGTTGGGGCAGAGCTGAGTGACCCAGAGCCCTCTTCCCAGCTTGCTGCTGATTTGCAGAGATTGGGATGTAATCCCTTCCTTCTGCCTGTTTCCTTACACTAGAAACAAGAATACTGGAACCAACCTATTTTGACCAAATATTTTGAGCTCTACTGAAGGAAAAGTCCTGGTGGCAGGGCTTTTCCTCAGTACAACATTCACGTACAAAAGACAGAGGGCCAAGGAAGTTTCAGTAGAGCAGGGAGGATGCATTAAGCCAGAGATTAGTATTCATCCTTATTATGTGTTAGTGCCTATCAAATTAGTTATTTTCCTTCTGATTTAGGGTGAGATTTTCATAGCAGTCAGCTTTCTGTAAAGAAGCAGTTTGGAATGAACAGGTAGGCTGGCATGTCTGCACTTTGCCTTGTCCTTTGGGAGCTTAGTACCTGTTTTTCTAAAATTCCAGCTCCCTGTGTTAAAAGTCCCATTGGAGCTCAGTCTTCCTGGTGCTGGGTTCAATTCCCAAACACACATACTCATATAGCACCTGAATTACACAGATTGCAGATGTGGATGCTGCACTGTTTCTTATCTTTCTTCTTTAAAGTACGTTTAAGGCCTGAACCCAGAACTGCGACAACAAAAATATTTCACAGTTGATGATACCAGGATGAGATGGAAATACCTGCTCCTGGCTAGCACTGAAACTGTGTTGCCTGTCCTTAGGGCAAATGCAGCAGATAAGCCTGTTCTCTTGCCAAAGAGGTGTTGGATCGTTTGCATACCTTCCTTGCATTAATACAAGGAAGTAACAGGCTTAGTTACCCAGAGGCAAAACAAATGTGGTAAGAGGACGCTCGGCAGAGACCTTTTCATAAGCCGCAGGAGCCGCAGGCTGCACCCAAACAGGTGCCCTGCCTTGGAGTGCAGATTGATTTGGGCTTCAGGAAGTTTATTTGTGGCATTTCTGTCCAAGTAAGAGCATTTTTGAGGGGTAGGCTGAGGGGTAAAAGGTAGCACAGGGAAGATGGAGAGAATGTGTCACTGTTTTCTTCCCACAATTATGTTCTTTAAATTTCAAGTGCCATCTAAGACGACATTAGAGGTTGCGATGCCCATGTATTTGTCTAGCAGGGGCTAGCTCATCCTGCCTATATTCCTTCCCTCCTAACTACAGCACTGTACATTTCCACGACCTCTGCAGTACTCCCTGAAGGATGTTGCAGCGCCGGCGCTGGGTCTTCTTCAGCAGCGATGTCCCCGATGTTCCAGGTGGAGCGGCACCGCTTCCCTGGGTCAGATGCCCCCTTTTTATCTTGTTTTTTGTCCTTTTGGATTGATTTCTTTTTGGATCCTTCATTTGCATGAAGGTTTTAGGCGCTTGATTGGCCCATTACAGTTCTGTCCAGGCTGGCTCGTTTTGCTTGGGAAGCGGTGCACTTTACTTAGGTGTAATATGGTACGTTGAGTACCGTATTTCTTATAACGACCCCTTTATAACAACCAAACTAACAGTACATGCTTAACAATTATCAACTATTTTACAATAGTTTCAAACCTATTTTTAACAGGGAGGCAAAATTATTTCTATGCACGGGAGATAGGGAAGTTGCATCGTTCCTGTATTGTAAGGCTGGCTTGCAGTGCTCAGGCAACAACAGAAACAGTAGGGAAGAAAAATGCTGCATGAAAAGTGAGACAGGGCATTTCACAATGGCTGTGATTCAATTTTAACCTTGACATTAAATGTTTGGAGACTGAGTCGTGGATTTACCACTCATATGACTGAACAAACAAACAAGAGATACAAACTTCTCTATGAGGAGTTCTTGAAAGCATTGATGTGCTGCTTTTCACCTTGGGAAGGTCTCCTCTCCTCCCCTGCACACACCTATGCCAGCTGGTAATTGCCTGAGCTGGAGATGTGCCACAAGCTGGCACCTCGTGGTCCTTCATATAGTTCAGAGGTCATTCATCCCTAACTGAGTGTCCTAGAAATTACAGCAAACAGTCAACAGAGCACTGTGGTAACAAAACAGTCCCTTCCCAGCTCAGAGCATTGTGAAGGAGGAGGCAGAGCCAATGAATCAGGGTGCTGTGAACATTTTCGGGGATTGACTGACAGCTTCAGCTCCCTTGTGATGGGGAGACCTCAATGCATGTACTTAGCATGCAGCAAAAGGGCTCCCTTTTTTCCCACTGAATCCTCTTGAAACCTGACTGGAGAGGGGAGAAAGTGCATCAGGGAGAAAGTGCATCAGTCTCTTTCCTTCCTTTCTTCGGTGACTAATGCTTACGGAATCTCAATTGCATTGTGTGGGTTAAAAGCATAAGCATGGAAATATAGCAGCTTATTTCAGCACCAACAAAACTAACCTGCTTTTCTCAATTTATTGGACTTTTTTAAAGACAAAGGTATAATCCTTCTAATTAGGGCAAAAAAAAAAGTTGAGTTAGCAACCAATCTGAGAAATCAACAATTTGTGTGGCCCAATTTCATATCCTTGTTGCAGGTGGTGCCAAGCTGTAATAGTTCAATTTCATTAGCACAAAGTATAATCTTAGCCATGTTAGTCTGGAGTTTGATTTCTGTCTTTAAGCCTCTTTTGTAATCTGCAAAATTCTGGTGAAAAAGCCTATACAGAAGCTTCCAAGAAATATAATTGCTTGCAGACAGCTAAACAAATCTCTGCCTGAAACAGGTAAATCTTGTGGTAGTAAATAAATGTAAAATGGTGAATAGGAACTGTAGATTGGCTACCTCATCAGCTGAACAGTTTAATGAAATAGTTAATTTAGAATTCTGTCCACAAAGCCTGGACTAAAACTATCATGGTAAATCTGCATCGTGCATTGATGGCCTTGGTAAAATTAGCTTCATTGTTTTGTGGGATTGTATATCTGATGAACAAGAGAAATTTAACTGATACAGTTCACTTGCATTTCTCTGACACATTTGGCTACAAATGCCATATGACATCTAATTTTTGTCTTTGGATAAAAACTCCAATACAAAAATACCCTAGTTAGATCATACAAGGTGTTACCAAAAAATGGATAAATTCAGAACTGGTTTTGTTACTGGCATCCCTCAGCCTGTCGATGGGAGGTCGTTTGTGAGCTCATAGTGATGTTTTTTTCCTGATTTAGTATTGCTGGATGTTTCTGCCCTTTTGCCAACGATTGGAAATCTGAGGCAATATACAACTTGCAAGATACAGGGTAGCAAACATTAAATACGAGGTTGCAGAGGCACTAATCAAGATGTCTACTTGTGTGGCTTCAAATGGCAGAGCAGTCCCTCTCTTCATTTCTGCAGCTTTGTGTCTGCTCAGGGATTGCATCAGACCGAGAGGGTGGGGCTGTGGGAGTGTCTTGCCAGGCTACCCTGGCAGCGAGCTGTGGTGTGTATGCTGTACTGGGATCAGCTGGGTGTGCTTGGTCTGCCCATCTCTTTTGTCCTTGTTGGCCCTTCCACCTCCAGCAATTCAGTCTTAGGGACTGAATGAAGATTTCAGTTCTCCCTTTCCCTCTTCACATTGAAATTTGTTCTGGGAAGTTTAACTATGTTTGCTCACTGCACTGTCACTGTTGTAGGAGTATTTGTTGGGGGATGAAGACAACAGATGATAGTTATAGTTTTCAGTTCCAGGCAACCTTTAGGAATATCTTGACATTGGTCTTCCAGTACTAACTTGGTTTCCAAATAATGTGCCTGCTTTGTGGGCAGAATTCCTTATGTATCTTGCCTGTAACACCCACTGAACTCCACTCTCTTAATCTCCAAAGTCCCTGCAACTTCCTAAGTTGAAGGAAAACTCACACATTTCTGCAAGTAGCAGACTTTGTAGGCAGCCCAGAGACAGAAGCAAAGACAACGCATCTTTTCTCAAAAAGGTGTGATAATTTGGGGGATTTTTCATTGCTGTCTTTCTTCCCTTCCAGGGATTAGAAATAAACATTTCATGAAATAGGCTGATGACTGATTATTGGAAGGATACCAGGCAAATCTAAGACTGTTTCTTTTGAGAAGCAGATTTCTAGCCACTAGAACACTTTTTTGATGTTGCAGCTGGTTACAGGTGGTTGCAGCTGCACACCTTACTACATCTTTATTTCAGTAGCTGATGTAGTGAAGTTATATTGGTGAATCACGTGCTAATTTTCTGCAATACAATTGCTTGATAGAACACATTTTTGGAGATATGACCTCTCTGAAGCTCATGACTGCAACTTAGGATGTCTGTTCTTGTGACGTGTGAAATACATTCTAGTCCATAAAGGTCAAATGAATTTTCACAGAGGCAGGGTCTGCAGCCAAAGAATTTATACTGATTAACTGCTTTTTGAGAACCACCTGCATGAATTTCTAACCTTCAAATAAATCACCACTTGGGAGATCATTGATGACACAGACACTTGTCTCAAAATTCAGCCGCTTGATCTTTATTGAACTTGATAGGCAAACATTTAAATGATAATTGAGACACTAATTAAAATGCTGTGCCTGTACTCCTGGTTCAGTATTGAAAGGAAAGATTAAATTATCTAATGACAATTTGGGGAGTTACAGGTACAGATCTTTAGCAGACTTGTAAGAAAGAGGGTTTTTTTGAACACTGCTGCTGCCGCCGCCTACTGCTCCAAATATCCCAGCTGATCCCATGGCTTTACAAAGGCATCACTAGGATCCCACTCATCGCAGTTTTCTAGCAAGTGCCAGGACATCATATTTACTCTGGTGAGCAAAATTGAAGTGTGGGACCTTGGTTTTGTTTTGGCCTTTCTAGTCATTTTCATTGTGCAGTCTTGACGCTATTAATCCTTGTCTGCATTTGTCAGTTTGCCTTCATAAAACATGATCTGGCTCATGACTGCAATCAAGTTGTCTATGTTGTTCTATGTTCAAAATTATCATTTGTTCTATGTTTCAAATTATTCCCTATTACCCTGATATCCATTCCAAATAGATAGTTGCTTCTTCCTACGTCTTCCACCCTGTCCTTTATCATTGTTCATGTACATCCCTACATTTCTCCTTTTTTCCCTACTGACACACTTTTGGCAGCTGTTAAGGTGTGAGGATATTAGACTTAATCAAAATGTCTCGAGCTCTTTAGTAAGTCACATATGACTGTATTCACAAATTACTGTAGATGATTATTCTCCCAATGCAGTCACTTATCTCTGCTCCCCTGTCCAGGAATCAGAAAAGTGAAAATCAAGCTTGGCACTTCCACAGGGATCTCAGGGGTAGGTAAAAATTTCACCACTGCCAGTGATTTGTTCCCTGTGCAGAACAGATTTGTCAACAGGCCCTGCAAAATACTTACAAGCTTGGTACAGCACCAGTTCTGCTTCCTCCTTTCCTATCCTTTCCGTACCAACAGTGTGCAGCAGATCAATTTCCTTCACTGGGGGGAGTCAGGAACTGCTATGGGAACAGATGCTAGGGAAGCAGATGGGGCAAGAGTTGTTTTGGAGCAATGACAACTCCGTAACCTTTTGGTGTCCGCCTGAGATTGCAACTTCCCTGTATTCCATAGCAGAAGGCAAGTCCAGGCTTCGCACTGTGCTCAAGCAGTGGTAGGTGGCAACTGGGCTTCTCAAGCACAGCGTGGTGGCCCTGAAAAGGCAATTCATGCTCGAGTGGGGCTTTTTGTGCATTAGGTTCCAGCCTGTATTGCAGGCAGTACCTCAGGTTTTTTCAGGAGTTTGGTCTCACAGGGCTTGTAAGTCCAGCAGTACTGTGAGCTGTTGTTTCACACATGCTGAAACAGAGACTGTGAACTGATCAAAAGTTGCTTCTCTAGTAAGGGACATCAACTCCTGCACTGATTTGTCAGCTTGACTGAGAAGTGTGTGTCCCAGGCCACCCAGAGGGTCTGGGGCAGAGTAAGGTGTAATGTGTAGATACACAGCCTCCCAGCCCCAGACAACAAGCAGCTCTCCCCCACTTCCACAGGGGCAAAGACAGGATTTTTGTTCCTGTTTGTCTTTTGTTAGAGGGCAAGGGCATGCTTGGTGTTTGTGTTTGCACATTTTGTAGGGGAAAAAAAAAACCAAACAAACCCCACTACGGTTCTCCCCTATGATTTATCTGGATTGTTCATATTATAGTGGAGAACTTCAAAAGTCTAAGGATGTAAGACTTCAGCAGCAAAATTAAATTTGTTCTTTCAGCCAGGTAAAATGCCATTTAGATGTATTCAATTAAAAATTGGAATTTAAAACGTTTAATAAGTTACAGGGAGTTCCAGTATGTGTATCCCAGATATCCTGGGTAGTTTATTCAGGATGCATTACAAAAGATTTATAATGTCAAACTACAGGGTTAAGGCCAAACATTTATTCTTTCTGGTGACTGATAAACAAGAAGATCATGAAGATTGAGAGGTACTCTGCATTTTATTTAAAAATGTACTTCAGATCTGGCCAAGTGATCATCAAAATAATTTATATTTTTTCAACCTGATCTTTACCTTGAAATATGTTTTAGTTAATGGAATTTCCTCTGCTGAATTTGAATGACCATTAGCACAGAATCTGACTAAAAAGCTGCTTTTCTATGCATGATTTATTTACCAGGGAGCCAATGATAACATATTAGAACATACCAGAATGTGTTTGGTCCCATTGTGATGAGATGTCTTAAGAGCAATGGCATAGATGTGATGGGACTGGAAATAAAAATGTATGTAATTTTGCATTTAGTTTACTTGTTCACAGAGCTCCTATAGATTTTCTTTATTAAGTGACTGTCACTTGAGAAGCAGCAGAAGAGCAAAAATAGATGACTTTGCACAGCACACCTTGGCGTGCTGTATTACTTTTCAGCATAAGAATTTACCCTGTGTCTCAGGACAACATGAATCATAGTGAAGGGAAGCTGGCAGCCTAATGCTCTTTTTGCATGTGCCTGTCTATTCCCTTACCCTCCATTCATCCAAAAAATTAAACTAAACCAAACTCCAATGAGATGCTTTCTTGAAATGCTTTTGTGTAGACCTAAGCCAGAGACTTTTCTTAGGGTGCTGTGTGTTGGGTAAATTGGAATAAAAATGCTGTCCAGATGATGGCTCGTGCTGGCGGTACCTGCAATCTTATCAAACCTCAGGCTCTTCATGGTGCTAAGTGGAAGGTAATGCCAAGTGTGCCTGAGTATGTTACCAGCTGTCAGGCTGAGCTCAAGAAGTATGACTAAGGCTTTTCACTGCAGGAAGCTGGGTCACAGTATGGGGTTGCTGCGATTTTCTGTGGTGGACACAGACCAGGCTCCTCTGAAGAGATGTGATCAGAACTGAGCTTTGCTCATCACAGTGGTCAAGGTTCCTGAAGTGACACTTTTCACTGACCAACTCAGAAACATTCTCTAAGATGGAAGAGCAGTTTGGAGAGTTATTACAATATTAGCACAATATTACAACGTATGTTGCTGTCGGACATTGTGCACTGCTGATTTACAGCTTTAAAAAAAATCTTTATTGCTTGAAAAGGCTGATCTCAGCTGATAAAGCTGATCTGTGTAATTCTGAGAAGCCCAGTCTCATCCTAAAAACTTGTGGAGGAACAGGGATGGGTCAGCAGTTGGCAGCTGAGAGAAAAATGTCACAACCTATGAATATGTTTTCTTACATCATGAGTGCTAGGAGACAAAGATGAAAACCAGCTTATGAGGATACAGGCAACAATTACAGAGGGAATACTGTGTGTCATGAAAGGGGAGGGAAGCAACACCAGGGTCTAAAACACCTTTGGGTGCTGCAACCACCAGAAACCTCCTGAAATCGCTCAGCCCCACGCAAACTGCTTTTAGTAAACAGGTAACTAAAATTCAAGCACTGCCTTTATAAAGCCTCTTGGTTTCAGAGAAGTAGCTCACTATCTGACAGTTCACTGGGAGGGTTCTTCTCTCAAGATTGCTTCCCTCCTTCGGGGAGCTGCCTGGAGAGCAGCTCGCACGCTGGCAGGCTGCACCAGGCGTTTCCTCCCACCAGTACCACCTGCTCTGCTGAGAGCCTTGCCGCGCTGAAGTCGCCAGCATCTTTGTGCCTGGTCTGCAGGGCGGCTCCTCACGTCGGGCTTGGCTGCTCTCCCACGGCAGGAAGCGTTTGCCGAGCCCTTTGGCTCAGGAGCACTTGGCAAGCTCCGGAATGCATTCCGCTGGGCAGCGGCAAACACATCCAGGGCGCTGCTGTGTGCCCCGTCCCAGGTGCTCCCCGCAGTCTGTGTGTGCCTGCGGGGCACTGGCTGTGCGGCTGACACCGCCTCAGGCAGCAGGCAGCTGGAGCAATTGCCACTGCAGGAGAACACACCACAGTCAAAGTCGAAGGCTGAATTGAGATATCGGTGAGGGAAGGTGGCTATTATGTTCCAGCTCCCTTTAAAAACCATTCTGAGACTTGTAAGGCATTGTGTTGTGCTTGTTGCTGGATTTAAGGCTGCTGACTGTCAGGCGGTGAAAGTCACTATGTGCTTTCCTCTTTAAGGCAAGTTGCTGTTTTTATTACCAAGAGACCAGCTCTGCTGACTAACTCTTGGCATGTTAACCTGGGAAGCATGTTCTCTCCTAGGGAAAAGGTCTCCCTTAGGACCTGTATAGTTGCAGAGTTGTATATCATGTAGGGATCAAGCCCAATCAGAGCTTCCTTGTCAGGATGTGTTAGGGCACCTGCCTGCAATCTGTGTGACAGTGCACATCTCTGCCAATAAACTACTTTTGCTCTCCCTTATGCTGTGTCTGCTGTCTGCATGACTGTTGGAATGCTGCCAGGGAGAGAGAGCAACTGCGTGCACAGAGGTGTCTGGGTGGCACCTCTTGTAATCTGTCTTCTGCACTGTGCATTGATTGGCTTTGTGGAGGGATCCCAGGGGCTGAATACAAACATCACATACCAGAGCATGACATTTTAATCAGAGACATGTTTATCCACTGGGAGCAGCTCAGGTAATGTCTACTTAAAAAAAAAAAATTTATATATATAT
>VYZP01030440.1:18749-48281 GCA_013400635.1 Hypocryptadius cinnamomeus | reverse complement strand
AGGTTTGCAATCATCACGAGCCAAGGAAAATTGCCTACAAACATGAAAGAAGTTTCTTCTCCAGTTCTCAGGAAGGTTGTCTTTGAGGAGTATGATTTCCCACAAATTCTACCTCTTTTTACCTCACCCATCCTGCCTTTGAAAGGCCTATTTGCAGAATGTAGCAGAAGAGACTTGCTGATGACTTCTTCTGGAGCCAGTTGGTGCCTCCCTGAACACTGGCCAAAAATGATGTGATGGTTCCTTTCTCAGCTCCTCCCATAGGCCAGGCAGGCTGGCTCTGGTGTCCCTTCAGCCACCCGGGGGGGCTGAATTCTGAGCCTCCACTATTGGATTTTGCAGACCAGTGACATGTGGGTTCATCCTCTTTTTTTTTTTTTTTCCCCTAGTGTTGTTGTTTTCATGTCATGCAGCTGTTCATTCCTCCTAAAGAAAGACTCTATTGTCCTATTGTGCTCTACTCCTGCGCTGCCACAAAAGGTCAGATGACTTCTTGAGCCCATCATAAACTCTTTCTTGGCTACAGATGCAGTGCAGGTTTTGGGGTACATCTTGGGGTACAGCTTTGGGCACTTTTCCCATAGCCCTGAGCTTTCCTGCAGGCTTGCAAGTCCCTTTTAATCCAGAAGGGTCCTACTAGCTCCATTAAATTCTTCCTTAAGGTCCTTTCCTCAAATGACCCCAGCAAGAGAAGTTGAAAATACTGGTCTGGAAATTGCCCAGGTTTTTGTTAAAATGAATATCTTCATGCTCAGGGACAGGCCCCAGTGTGGCAAAGGATGTGCTTGAATAGTCAGTTCTGGGACTTTGGATGTCATGGGAACATTAAGTCCCAGGAGTCTCCTTTTAGGAGGGAGTGGGGGGTGTTTCTCTCCTTGCAGCAGGGGCGGTTGGTAGGTGTGTTTTACTTTGTACCTTGTGTGTTTTACTTTGCACCTTTACCTGGAAGTAAAGGTGACAAGCAGCAGATGCCAGGGCTGCGAGAGAAGATGAGTAAGATGAAGCCAAAAATCAGTAAATCAGCCAGGAGCCTGCAATAAGACGTGACTATATAACCTCCAGCCCTGCTCCCACCAATGTGAGCCTGAGCTCCTTCTGCTCCTGAGAGCCAGCCAAGGCCAGAAGCTGCACCACCAAAATGCCACGGTCACTTGCATGGGCATGTCTGTGACCTGCCACAGGCCTGCATTTACAAGTGCCCAGTGAGCAGGGGGTGATATTGGAAACACTAATGTAGAACTTCCTGCTCGCCTTCATAAAGTCCTGATGCCTGTTATTTTATATTTATTAATTATTTTATTTATGGTTTCTATATCTTTGCTGGAGGGCATGAAGGGGAGGGCAGGGCACGGGCAGGACGTGTACTAGCACCTGTTTCCTTTGCCTCCTTCCCAAGCTTTTTTTCCAGCTTTTTCAGCATAGCCTCTGCCTGTGATGGCTCCTGGTTGATGGGCTGTTGGAGAAATGTTGCTTTGCAGGAGCAAAAAAGCCCAACCTTAACAGGATCTGTGCTCATTTGAACTGATCAGGAAAAGCAGGGCAGCTATAAACCTTCAATTTATTTGAGATGCATCCTCTAATTCCCTGCCTTCTTACTAGAAGGATGAGTATTTGTCAGTTACTGGAGAATGTATAATTTTTCTGCCACCTAGTGTCCAGCCTCTGGAGTGCTCAAGCTTTTGGCTGTGAGTAACAAGTTATTTATTGTTTTCTCTTTAAGTGCTTATAAACATAATTAGTGATGTGGTGTAAATTTCATTTTTAGACTGAGGTAGGTCTCTGATAGTAATAATTTTTACTCTCTGCATACTCTACTATTTGGAAATCTGGGGAGTACCAGAGAATAGCATTTTTTTTTTTTTATATCTCATCATATGTGCATATGGTGTTTTGAAGAAAGATAAATAAAAAGCCATGAGAAACTTTGACCAGGTGTGTTCTTGCAGATTTGTGAATTATACAAATGTTCTTGTTTGAACTAGTACTTTGAAAGAGTCTGTAAGAATTTATAGACTGGAGTTCTAAATTCCTTAATTTATGTTCTAATCGTACTACCTATACAAGAAAATGCAAACCTTTTTTGGCGGTCGAACTCCTGGTATAAAGTCAAATGCTCCTGCATGTGTGAACGTGCCTGTGTGCTTCCCTGCCCTGACTGTTGTCACAGAAACCCCTCAGGTAGAAACACAGGAGGCTCCAAACCCACTGTGTGTCCGCAGGATAAAAGAAGTGGCTGTGCTGTGCTCCCTGAACAGAAAGGGGCTGGGGTTGGTGCTTAAGCCCTGGGACATTGCCCAGTTTATGTTAAAGGTGATTTGATCCCTTGTGTTGTCCTGGGCCTTTGTCTCTCCCTTGCACTGTGCTGCTCAGAGGTGTTCCAGGTCAGGAGAGACCTGGCATGCACCACAGCAGAGGGATGTGAAGCATCAGGCTTTTAAAGGGGATAATACAGCCACAGTCATCACTTGGACTGCCCCAGTGGAAAGGCATTAATAACAATCACTTACAAAATTGCATCAATAGAGTTAGAAATGGTGGCAGTGTCACCCTCGAAATTCTTCTTCTAAAGGTCATTCAAGGATAATTTTAGGTCCTTCTCCTACAGGGTATGATCTCCACACAATACCTACTCTGGGACTGAAAGCCAGAGAACAGCGTTGATCTGTTCTTACACCCACAGTTCCTGCCTGTCCTGTACCCAGCTCCAGGGCAGAGGGCTGGCACACTGGAAGAGATCAGGTGAGGCTGATGTGTCTGGACACATGGCTGTAGACATCTGTTCCTACCCAGGCATTCTACAGTACAAAATTAGCCCTGTTTTATGTTATAATGTCACAGTCATATCTGAGCATCTTTGGCTTTTTGTAGCTTAGCTGGGGGCCAGATACCTCATTAATGTAAACTGCTTTCTGGATTACAGTCATGGGAGGAAGGAGATGCTGGTTTGTTTTAGAGCAGTTCCTTTGTCTCTGAAAGATCACAGGTTTCAGAGGGATTTCCGTCTTTTTCTGCCACAGCTTAACAAAGACAGATTTCGTTTGTGAACCTCTGAATGCTCGGGACCCAACATGCACATGTATAAAAGTCAGAGACAGTTTGAGTCCTCTCAGTCTTTATGATAAACTCCAGTGAGATTCCAGCTGGTGTCTTCAGTAGAGTTTGAAATCCCCAGCTTGAGCAGGGAAGGTAGTGGCATCCCTAAGCTGCTGAAACTCAGCAGCTACATCCTGCAGCTTTCCCTCAGGTCAAAGCTCAGAGCTCTCTCTGAGTCATCAGAAGCTCTCAGAGCTGAGCTGCCCTCTGGGCAGCAGGAAAACTCAGAGACAGGCAGCTGTGAAGGTTTCTCTGAAACTCAGCAGCCCTTCCCTGGCCTGCCTGTGGCCCTGTTTTTCTGATTCTGGTCTTTTCAGCTTTTGGACGTCACATTTTACCAGGGTGTTACCATGGACGTTTGCTGATGCCACACCTGAAAATGGGATAACTGATATATGAGTACGTACTTGGATTTTTGCCTTATTTCCTGTGCACTTCCCTCCCGCTGCCTTGTGCACGCATATGGCACATACACATAGAGACTTGGAAAATAAGGTGGGCTGTGAGGTGAAAAAGTTTGCTCATGGTGAGATATCCTCTGTAGTAAAGACAACAGGTGACTAGAAAATGTGCAGAAGAGCAATATGGACCTGCAGAGTGACAGGATGGGGAAACAGACTGAGAGTAGGTAGATGTGAAGCAATACACAGGGAAAAATAATCCCCATGTATCCCCTTCAAAATACTGGGATTTTTTTCCAAGAAAATATCAATTCAATGATTGTCAATAAGCCAAAATAACCCCAGTCCTATGTTAGGAATATTGAGGACTAGGAATAAAAGCAAGAATATGCTGTATAAATGTAACTATGAATCCCTGGGTCATTTGCTTTTGAGTGTGATTCTGATCCTTTATCTTAAAAAGGATATAGCAGAACTGGAAAAGGTCCAGAGAAAGGCAGAATGGATGACTAAAGGTAGGGAATAATTTCTCTATGAAAGGAAACTGCAAGTCCAGTGGGCTGGATAGGGAGGGTTTAATAGAGGCCTACAGAGTTAATGTGTGCCATAAAGATGGATATGGAGCAACCAGTCCCTGTCTCTGCCAAAAGAAGAATGAGACACCATCAACTGGAGCTGGCCACAGCCTGACTCAGAGCAAGCACCAGGAGCTGTGCCTTGCACAGTGGATGGAGACCTGGGGAACCCTTCAGATGTGGATGCTCTGTGGGCCAAAAACTGGAGCGGTCACAAAGTGGGGCTGGGCAAGCCCTTGGAGAGTGAGAGGCACTGCAGGCTTCGGACTCAACAAACCAAACTGAGCTGAGGAACCCCCTGAGACCCCTTTGGGCCCAGGCTCCTTGCAGGTGAGTGCTGTGTTTGGCTGTAGGGTTGCCCTGCTGAGAGCTTTGCCCCCCTCCCTCAGCATGAGCGAGTGCTGGACAGCCCCTGCAGGGGCTGAGCACTGCAACCAAGACCCCAAGACTCTGGGGGAACAGCCTGTACCCTGGCCAGCTGCTACTGCTGGTGTTTTCCTCCTTGTGTCCCAGCAGAAGGGTGCAAGAGGTCTCTGGAGAGGAGACCTGGTCTCCTGCCCAGGCAGCTGCAAACACTGGGAAGGAGGATGTTGTCAAAAAGGGCTGTCTGTACTTACACTCTCATGTTTTTCAACACTGGACAATAGAGTTTCAACAAGGTTTCCCGGGCCATTGAGGCTGAATGATTTCTACAGGAGCAAGCCATGTCTTAAACCTCTCCCCTAAAGCTCCCCCAGGAGACTGGTTGGGTTTGTCATGCAGGGTTCAGGGCTGGGAAGAGGACACAGCTCCCGAACACAGCAGGGCATGGCTGGGAGAAGCAGTGGGGATCCAGACCACGCATGTAACATGGGCACCTCAACTCAAAGCTGCTGCTGAATGTGCTTCTGGCACAGCTCTATGGTGCAAAAAGAACCATGGCAGCATCTCCCTGGCTTGACCTGAGCTCCTGCCTTGCCACAAAACTTACACTGCCTGAGCTAATGCAGGTTTTGATGTCGATGTCCTTAAATTGTTTGTCTCTGTTTGCAACAGGCTTGTATTGATTTAGGTTAATTTGGTTACCAAAAAAAAAAAGGGTTGTGCTGATTGCTCTAAATGGATTAAATAGTGATTTTAGTTAAACTGATGGCAGGCTTGTGTGTAGACAGGGCCTGGAGCTTTGTAAGCTAATGACTTGGCAGTAACACAATGGGTTTTTTTAGACAGCTGAGACCAAGCTGTTGTTTTAAATACAAGACCGTAAGTGTTACTATTCTAGTAAACGGTCCCCAAATGTGATAGTTTTCCACTAACTCAGGCTCCTTCTGAATCCTGGCTGATACCTCACTTTCCTGATAATAATTTGGCAAGTACCTTTATTCCAGATGGACTTTGCATTAAATCCAAGTGCAAAACATGGAATATTTCCAATTTTTGGTAAAAGTTTCTAATTTCTGCTGACTTTCCAAGACTGTTTATTTTTGCACTTTTTTTTTTCTTTTTTTTGGTCAATGGAAAAAAGTTTGTCCTCTTTTTTAATGTAAATTCAGGTAGAAGAAAAATGCAAAGGAGCCTAGCTCCTACCAACAGCAGGGACCTTTCTCCACAAGAGAGCTCTTAGTGGAGGACAGGTCCAGAAGCAGCCACTGTTCAATTTCTTCACTCAGAAAAATACAAGGGTGAGATCATAATAAAATCATTGAGGGGTTTGGGTTGGAAGGGACCTTAGCTCTTGGGCATTATGTATTTTGTGCCCATATAATCTCAATGGGAAGAAATCACTGTATTTGCATAAAGTCTTTCCTGTCTGCCTCTGAATGCCCCCAGCTGAGCTTCTGCCAAGTGAATCTGCCTTCATGGGTCTTCACCAAACTGCAAATCCCATTTTGATTCATCTGCTTCCTCTGTTGATTTTTTTATCTTCAGGTTAGGACTGAAATTAGAAAAGAACATGACTCCAGACAAATGAGTCACTGAGCCTTGGTTAGCTCTGATCTGGAAGGAAGTATTGTAAAGAGTTCTGAGATGCTGAATAAGCCTTAGCTCAGAAAAAACCAGTCCAACAGGTAGGCTGTGAACCTTTCCTGTCTTAGGCAGGTATGTGGAATCAGAAAGTTGATGGCAAGAATGAGAGGAGACTTCATGTCTCAAAGCACAGAGAGAGAAGCAAAAAGGAAAAGCTCAGGGTTACCAACTGGACAGCAGCTGGAAACCACAAATCTGAATTATCCTGAGAAATAGGTACATGGAAACCCAGAATGCACTAAGACATTTTTGGCAGATGTTTCTATACCACTAGTGCATGTTGGATCCTGGACTATTTTCTGCATTCCTGGATTCTGAAAATTGGATCCCAATAACTTGGAGCATGGTAGAGGTGAAGCTGTGGGAGAGGGACATGGCTCAAATTGGGCAAATCAGGGGCGAGAGCACGTAGGGAGGAGCTGAGTTACCCAGAAAGGGTAGCAGATTTTTCCAAGACATAGGCCAAAGAGATCGAGGGAATCAGCACTGTAAAAGTGAGTGGGTTGTGTGTGTCTCAACTGCAGCATCTTGCTGGGAGTGGTGGTCAGGAAGGGGCAGGGAAGGGCCAAAGCACAGCCATGAGGCAGGCCCAAGCCATAAACTTGCAGTGTGCTTGTAGGCCTGTGGTAATAAGCACTGTGGAAGCCATCTTCATCTTCAGTGACCACCTCACCAGAGCTTTCTGCCAGCGGATGAATGTCCTTTGTCCTTTGGGGCTCTAAGCCCCACTGAGCAAGGCTCAGGGGTTGATCATTGAGACATCTTATCCAAGGCTAGGGGCTTGGGGGTAGAGATATTTGTCAAACAAAAATTACAGGTCATCTTCCTGCCTTGAACTCCTGAAATATAGGTGAACAAATCTTAATCAAACTGACCAAAACATTTGCACAGAGCTGATGGGACAGCTAGACTGAAAACAAGGCCATTTATCCCATCCTCCCATTTGCCATCTGGTGGTGTCTGAGAGCTCCAGATGACGGCTCCAAAACTGTTCCAGGCTCACAGCAGAAAATGCTGCCCATGAGGGATGAATGCCCAGCCCTGGAACACTGCCCTCCCTGGGCTATGAGTCGTAAAATAAACTCTCAGATCACAACGGCTGGCTTTGCTACAAAAGACTACAAAGCTCACAATGAGTAAAAGAAAATCCTACAAAATCCTTCTTCAGACTTCCCTGAGCCTCTTCCATGAAACAATTAGTGGATGCTCTTGTTTTGAACTCTGTGACTCACTCCTGTAATTCAGTTGTGGCCTGTGATCACTCAGTCACTTAATTCGCGGCGGGGAAACAGGCAGTTGTGAGAATTTCCTCTGCGCCTCCCTGGGCCTCTCGCTGCAGCTCTGGGCACACTGGAGCCTGGATGCTCCCTTCCCAGATGTGCAGGCTCCCCCTAAGGAATGCTTCCTCACAGCACCAAGTGGTGAACAGGAAGGTTTCTCAAAGAGAAAACACATCTCACTGTGTTTTACGGTACTTAATCCAGCTGCAAGGGTGGTCCTGTTATCAATGGTCTAAATAGTTAAGTTGTGGCTTGGCTCTACCAGAGTTTTCTTTGTAATTTGGTGTCTTCACAGCAGGTACACATGTGTGCACAATTGTAAAAACTCCATTAAAGATAATGGACTCTATCAAAGCAATTACACTGGCTAATGTCTCCCACATCCTCTTCTATTAACCATACTTAACTTTGCCATTCAGCAGTACATTTACTGTTATGAACCAGTAAGTGAGTTTTAATCACTGGATTTGTATAACACGCAGATTTGTGTAACTTTCCAAGTACATTTTAAGGATGAAAGACATTTAACAATTAAACCAGAGATTTCCAGTACACGCTGAATATATTTGAAGGCCTTTCTGTGCTTATGTTACCTTGGTCGTGCTGAGATAATTTGGAAAGCAGAGCAAGGAAAAAGCACTGAATAATTTGCCAACTATTTCACATCTAAAAGAGAATTGAAAACAGAAAGCTGAAAAATTTCTCCTGCTGGAACCACACGTCAGAAACCCTTCCCTGTGTCTGCTGAACAGTGCTGTATGTTTGTCATGACGAAAAGACAATTGTATTCTCTGGCTACTGACTACCAAGTGCTAAATTTCTGGTGTTACCAGGAATGGCAGAAGGGGCCATCACAGAGTGACCCTGACAGAGCCAACTGCAGTGTCCTTCATGCAGGGCTCCCTCCAGGCCCTGGAGGTGGCTGAGCCAGTCACTCTGGTGGCCTTGGGCAGTTGCTGCTCCTCTGCCAAGGCACAGGGATGAGCTTCTTCACGGGATGCTCAGGCTCGTCACTCATGTGCTTTTGACTTTCCTCTGCTTGACCTCTCAGACACTTTTATCCCCGTAGTCTCTTTGCTATTTCCCTTTGGCAGTTGCTTTCCATCTTACAGCTCATGTTCATTCCTTTCTATTTCTTCCCCTTTTTCTCTTTTGCCTTCCCTATTCCGCTTGCTTTTCCCTCTTGCTTTCTGCCAAACCATATGCACCGCTCTCTCCTTTTCTGGTTATTTTTCCCAAGGGCTGAATCACAGCAGTTCTGTTTGAGTGGCCATTTGTATAGCCCAGAGTCATCTCCTAGAGTGTGGGGTGCTAAGCTGAGGAAGGTGACCTTCCTTGGTTCCCTCTGCAGTCAGGTGGAAGACATGGGAGCCTCCAGAAGGTGGCTCAGGTTTTGAGGCTGTCATAAGACCTTGTGAAGACTCATGTCCTCTCATGAGCCGCCACTAAGGCAGACGAATATCCTGACTCACAGGCTTTGAATTGGGGACCCAATTTTATTTAGGACAAACCCTGCTTTTGCAGAGCTTTGGCACATGTCAGATGGATGAGAAGCACAAATCAGGGGATCTTCCCTCTAACCAACATTGCCCTCCCAGGTGCTACAGTCCTGCCCACAGCCTGGCAGTTAGGAGAAGTGGCATCTGCAGCACAGCAGCTGACAGAGCCTTGCAACAGCCTTCCCCCACCCCAGAGTCCCATGTCTGCTATAGACAAAGCATTTGGTCCAACTTCAAAAAGCCAAGCAAGCACTTTTGCTCCTGTTCCTTTTTTTGCTCTAAAATAAGTATCGTGCAAGGAATAAGGAAGTAAAAGTGAAAGGGGAAACCAAAGTTTCATTCTCACACAGCCATTTAAAAGCAGGCATCCACACAGTTTCCATGACTTTCATTTCACTGGCAGAACGTTTCCCAGGAGCTAACTTCAACATTTTGAATGGAGCCACATTTAGCCTTTTCCACAGCAAATCACAGAGGAGCCGTGAACTGCAAATGCAGCCTTATCTCCATCCAGACATTTGTTCCCTAAAGGAATTTTCCAGTTTCCTGTGATTAGACCAAGAAAATATGAGTGACACTATAACAACTCTCCCAGAGCATGCTCTGTTGTATTCTGAGTTTCTTGACAAGCTGTTACATGGTAAGGGTTGGTTTTCTCTGTAGAAGTCTGGTCCTATGATCTGCCAGTGAGATGTTGTCACTGGCTTCTCTAGGATTTCACCTCCAGTGCAATTGCAACTTGTTGATCCAAGAATGCAAAAAAATTGTTGAAGTGGTTTGATGTGGCATTCACATTCTCTGGAAAAATCCCTTCGCACAGGATTTTTCTCCTGGGAAGCTGAGAAGCCTCAGAGAAAAGGAAAACCATTCCTACTTCATTTGGTTCTCCTGTGTTTTGCTCCTGTGGAATGTGTTTGGAGATCGTTTACCCACAGGTGATCGTTTCATTGGATTCTGCTGTGAGCTGTTTTCACTCTTTGGCCAGTCAGGGCCAAGCTGTGTCGAGACTCTGGAAAGAGTCACGAGTTTTCATTATTATCTTTTTAGCATTCAGTAAGTATCTTTTCTATATTCTTTACTATAGTTTAGTATAGTATTCTTTAATATAACATAGTATAATAAAATAATAAATTAGCCTTCTGAGAACATAGAGTCAGATTCATCATTCCTCCCTGCCACAAGGGTCCCTGCAAATACAGTAGTTTTCTCCCTCCCCTTCCCTGTGCTTCTCTGCCCTGCCTTCCCTTATAAATACTTGTGGGCCCAGGAGGGATGACTGCTTCCTTTATGAATGTCCCTTATCCCAGGACAGGCTCAGCAGGATACTCTTTCCCACACTTTATCCTTCTCCACAGATCACTGGGGCAGGGAAAACTGAGTCCACACCCACCCGTTCTTAGGTCCAGATAGCTGTTTGGAGCATGCTTTGCTCATTTTTATTACTGACATAATAAAATGAGCTGATGAACAATTCCTTGTCCTTGTGTCTTGCCAAGGTGGCTGCTGCAGCTCACTCCCTGCCCCCTGAGTGTGCAGCTGACCTGGTGCCTTTGATAATCAAATTTTCACTAGTCTGCTAAGCAAAACACTGGCATTGAGCCACAGGCAAGTTGTAAAGCTGGCTGAATAACTGGAATAATAATTCACTCATATTGAATGTGGTCCATTTAAAGGTGGTGCTTATTTCCTGAATGGAAATTAATATCTTCTAAGGATTTGGTTTAGATTACTTCACTGCATGGTTTACTTCAGCCTTATAATTTTGTCACTGATACGAAAAGTGGGTTCATAAATAGAGCAGCAGAGCCTTGGCTGTGCTCAGAGATAGTGCTGTGCACTAATGTAAATTATAAATGTGGAGCTAGAAAATGTTACAAGCCTGGCTGGCAAACTTCCCTGTATTATCTCACAATAATTGTTTCCAGCCAGTAGTGATTTTTTCTATAGCAGAAGACAGGTTATTTAGGTTATTTATATTATATATTTAGCCTAAAACTGTAATAACATCCTCTGGCAAAAGTATTATCTGATGGTGTCTGAAATGGAATCAGCTTTCCTCTTTTCAGGCATTAATAATTGAAACATTTGTGTCACCTCATGGCATTTCCTGAACTGGAGAATAAAATGAGGATGACTTTTTAATTCGTATGGTTTACTTCTTAAAAAGCAGACGACCAGAATTTCCTACAATTGTTATGTGTGGTTTGTATCACCAACCAGAGAAATATTTCCTTTTGCAATTCTGATCAGGCAGAGACAACAGTACCACCAGCAGGATTGGCTCCTGGCTTAGCAGTCAGGAAAATACCTGTGAACAGGCAAGGTGTGTGAAGGTCACAGAAGAGAGTAGGTTTTTTCCTGTTTCCTCAGAAATGCTTGGATGCCTGCTACATTGCCCATCTGCACATTCTCAGGCAAACCCTACAGAAGTGAGGATGTGGGCTTTCAATCCCCAGATGGCAATCCTGCTTTAGGACCCCTTGGATTTCTGGCATGCAAGGGAACACGTTTTACATATTAGAACTTTCAATGCCATGAATTTGTGTTTAATACATTATTTAAGTGATTCTTCACTTACAAGGCATGCTGGTATAAAAATGGGAGAAAATGGCCTTCCCCTCATTGGGACCCACTCAATCCACACATGAGAATGGGTGCATACAATGGCCATTCTAAGATGACACGTTAAAGAAGTAAGGTTTATTTAAATGAATGCTACAGCTAAATAATGACAACTTCAAATCCAAATACACACGTGCTGTGAAAAACCTCCCACTATAATAATGACAGCTGAATAAAAAGTAATTCTATATCCAGATGTAAAAAAAACAAGCAGGAATGTTTGTCTACTTAGTGGCTCTGGTGTGGGGTTTAAGCCCCAGTTTGTGACAAGCAGTAGATACTAAACAGTGTGAGAAATAAATTTGAGGAAATTTGGGACTTGGGGTGATTAATTCAGTAAAAAGGACAGTTGATGAGAAAAATATGTTTATTCTGCTTTTTAAATCACCAGTGTTCCTGCTTTTGTTTCTCACAGTTTTGTTCTTAGTTGATGTACTGACATATAATTATGACTGGTTCACACTACTATGACTAAAATCCATTTTAAAGCCTGCAGAACAGCAGTACGAATCCTCATCTCATTTACTAGTGATCAGGTATCTCTAGGGAAACTTAGTTATTTTCTTTGACTAATTTAAATTTATGGGAAGTCATTCAGTCAAAATAAACATTGAAAGGCTTAACTCTTTTGAATTGTATACCACTGGATTAGGACTTCAAAAATTTTGAGTTATCCATAATATGTGATTATTAATCCCATAAATACCTTTAATTGAGTGATAATGAGCTATCAGCTTTACTCTTGTTTTGAAGCTTACCCTGACACCAGTTGAGTCACTGTCTCTGGAACAGGATCAGAAAATGCTGCCAGGAAAGCCAAAGAACTGCTCTGTCACAGCTGTATATGAATAATGAAACAGCTGATTCTGGAAAATGAAATGTATTCACCTGTAACAACAATCACAATAAAGCCTCATCTTTTTCTTTCAGATCGACATGAGTTTGTTTTAAAAAGCTGTTTTTGTTTTTTTTTTTAAGAAAATCCTGGCTTAGCTGAAATTTCTAGGAGTTCTGTGGTTTAATAACTGAGTCTGGGACTTTTACCTTTCATATTAGGCAGCTGTGTTTATTTTATTTCTCCATCTATTAGAAAGATTACCTTTATCCTAATCACATCACAAAGTGTACTCCAGAGGTATTGTAAGTACCCACAGAATTAACTAAAGCACAAATTTAGAGCAACTCATTTTGGATAGGGTATGATGGTACATCTAAACTGATTAAAGCCGTGGAAAAAAATTTTTGCTTCATTTCTGTGGATGACCTAAAAACACACATATTTAAAAGTTCTTTGCATATTAACCACAATACCCTGTCTTTTACTGGTTTTTGATGGAAAACAATCCTTTGGTGATGAACTTCATAACTGAAAATGAAACGAGTTCTTCTGGTTTTGGACAATTGGGTGCTTTGCCTCACTGTGCTCTGCCAGCCCGTGCTGCTGCTCTGCACTGGCCACTCCTTCCCACTCTCCCACCTCACTGCAGTTGTCCCAGTCCATGCTGCAGCCATTCTCCAAAAGGTGCCCTGAAAATAGTTCTTAAAGGGAAGGAGAGAGGATGAGAAGAATAGCTGGGGAAAAAAAAAAATCCATATTAGAACATGAGCATGATGGTTTTTACTCTTCTGATCTATGAGAGATGCCACAGTGCCATATGTGAACCTAGCTTAAAAAGATCAAGATGTCTTGATGCTAAAGAGATAAAAATAAATAAGTGTAACATGTCTGGGATTTCCTCATTTTTATGCCAGGCAAAACCTTTTTTTTTTTTTTTTTTTAATTTGATTTGAATTTGCAAGTAGAGCTGGCTTCCCTTCAGCGGCATGTTTTGATGAATACGTTATTTACTACTGAAACAGAAAAGATCTCTGGTGAAGCAGTGATGGGGCAGAGAGGGAAAAACAAAGATGAATGCAAGAAGAAGAAAGGCAGAGTGTGCAGCTGAGCTGTGAGAAGAACCAGAGGTTGCAAGGGACAGAGCTACAGGAAATCTGCTCTTTATGGCAGCAGGTGCAGGGGGGAAGCTCTCATACCCCGATGTCAATTGGAAGTGAAGGTACAACACAAAGCAGCAGCTATGTGTAGATAATGAGAAGCTGGGAGGCCAAGACAAGCAGTGGAAAACGGGTCAATTTGGAGATTGCACAAGAGCTCAGGAAGCTGTTTGAGAAGGAAAGAGGCAGCAGCACTGCCTTCAGTACAGAGAAGGTTTGTTAAAATTTGGTGTGATTTCTGATGCAGCATGTAATGCTGTAGCTTCACAGTCACTTTTAAGTGGAGAAGAGTTTTAGTGGGAAAAAAAAAGTTCCTAGTTCATTGTAGAGCCAATGAAACTCTCCTGCCAGCACAAAGCAGCAGTAGCAAGGGGAAAGGGAAGGCAGGCACAACTGGAGAAGTAGTGGAGGGAGCAGGCAGGACAATTTCTTTTGGCAGCTGTGCCTGTATTTGCCATTATAATGAAAAATGGAAATTAAGAAACAGCAAAATTCTCCAGCTCCCTCCTGACTAATCTAAACTAGAAGACAGCATTATAGTATCCACTGTTAGGTATACTCTACTGTGTAATTTCTTACACCAACCATCTCAATCTAAACACTTAACTACTGCCCTAAAGTGCATTAGGGCAAACTGGAGCGGGTTAGATTTCTCTACATCTCTGGATGTATCACTATGTCATTTGAATCAGGCTTAGGGTTATGATTATAATTATGTTAGGGCACAATTAAAACAGCATTAAAACCCAAGGATACTATTCTTCTCTACTAGCATTTGCTTCAGAAGGGTATCTGCACCTTTTTCTGTAGTTATGCTTAAAGTCTCTAATAAAAACTATCTGCCATCCCCTTGCAACTCCTTTCCAATGATCTGGCAATTGAATGATCATGGCTGTCAAAAAGCAGCTCCTTTCTGGATAAAGGAACAGAATGCTACATTCTGTGTACACACTCACACACATTCACACACACTCCTGCTTGTCTGAGGTAATGAATTACAGTCTGCTGAATATTCTATTGTGGTGGGACTTTTTTGTTAAATATACACACTTATGTGAGTACACATGAGGTAAGGCAAGCCCACCTGAAGCAGAAGTGGTGAGGTTTGGGGTGAACTTTAACTGTCCCAGTAGATTCAGAACAAATGCAAAGAACTCACTCACAGGGCTTTTTTCCCTGAGTACATCTCATGCCCTGCTTCTTTTAAATATTTGTTTTGAGACTATGTACCTTTTGGTAGCTTTGTATTGACCAGTGTCTCTTGAACCCCTCCTGTTCACCACATAAGCAGCTGAAACAAGTCTGCTGCTGATGGTGAGTTATTTGAGGTAGCATGAACAAGAGCTGGCTGCAAAGAACTGCAGAAAGACCTTGTGAGGTTGAAAAACTGGGCAATCAAACCACAGATGAAATTCACTGTGTGAATTGAATCAGCACCTACCAGGAAAAAAAATTCCTAGCCTCTCATATAAGATTAAAAGCTTTGAACTGATCACAGCCACTGAGAAGGAAACCATGGCACAAGTTACATATCAGAAAACATCAGTTAAGTGTGTGGCTGCACTCAATCAAATGTTACAGATCACTTGTGAAGGAACACAGAACAGAACAGGAAACATGAAGATGCCATTGCAGGAATCCATAGCAAACCTGAACACTTACTTAGTTCCCTCATCCCAGAATGCAGAAACAGAAAAAAATTAGAGAGGGGCTGTGTACTAGGTCAGTTTGATTAGTTTAGCACTGCACAGTTTGGAAAATGGACTACATTATGAGTTAACACAGGAAATCATCAGAGGCACAGACACATTGGGAAAAATATATTTTTTCAAGCACAAAAATCCAGGAGCTCACAAAGGCAGGGAGCCATAGCCAGGCTCAGAGCAAGAGCTGGTGCCTTGTGCAGCAGGTGAGACCTGGGCAGCCCCTCACCCGTGGGTGCTGTGTGGGCCAAAAGCTGAAGCAGGCTCAAGGTGGGGCTGGGCAAGCCCTTGGAGAGCTGAGAACCATGGCAGGCTACTGACTCAACAAACCTCACTGAGCTGAGGAGCCCCCTGAGCACACCTTGGTCAGAGGGGAGGTGGCACAGTCCAAAGGGGAAGTTTTGTGGGTGCTGCCTTGTTCCTGCTCTTGCTGAGAGAGCTGCCCTGGCTTTGAGCTGGGGGCAAGGCTGTGCTAGATGGGCCCTTTGTCTGCACCCATAGATCTGCCCTTTTACGACCAATTTCCTTCTGAATGATGGGAGCCAGCACTGACATCACTTGAATCAGATGCACTGCAGCAAGGGTGAAGGAAGAAGAAGGATGTGTGGCTATTTTTGGCATGTGAGGCACAGCTGCTTGCTGTCTTCTCTCTCGAGTCAGGAAGGGCACAGACTGGAGCAGGAGGTCAAAACTCTCTCAGCATGTCCTGTATTTCTTAGTAAATGGACTGAAACTAGAGAAAAATGGTAATATGACAGTTTTTAGATAAACCCAAGCTTTTTTTAGCAACTTTTCTGAATGTTGTGAAAACTTCCTTGTGCACAGGATGGTATATTTAACTTACAACTGCATTTCCTGCATCTGAGAAGGAAGGAGCATTCTTGAAGACTAGGATGGATGGAGGCCATCTGGAAAACTCTGATTTCATGTACAGGATTAATATAGTGGATATGATGATCTATGAGTGAAGCAGGTTTAACTTTAGCAAAGTTAATAAAAGCTGTAGTCAGTGGGCACTCATAAGCTTACATAAAGCTCATAATTATGAATAACAATAGAAATTAAACTGTCACTAGAGGAATACTAGGGATAGCAAAAATGATGTATGTATTAACTAGGGAGGAGAAGATACACTGGAAATGGTGGAGGACTAAAATTACCTAAATTACAAAACAGGAAAGGGGATTTTAGCAGAAATTCATGTTGTTCCAGTGATATGTAACAAGGAAGTCATTCACCACTTCCCATGGGCAGGCAGGCATTCAGTCATCCCCAGCAAAGCAAGGCTCCATCATGCATAACAGTGAATTTAGAAGAAAAATGCCATAAATTTCAACGTCCTCTCTTCCTCCCCCTTCCCCCAGCCGTTACTCTTGGGTATGACATCATGTGGACATATGGTTTGGAATATCCCTTGCGTTGTTTAGGTCAGGCTGTCCCAGCTGTGTCCCTTCCCAGCTTCTTGTATACCCCAGCCTGCTCACCAGCAGGGCAGTTCAAGAAGCAGTGTAAGCACTGCCCAGCTAAAACATCCCTGATTCTGGTCACAAAGCCAAAACAGAGTCCTAAATAAGCTACTATGAAGAAAATTGCCTTTATACCAACAAAACCCCATACATATATATAAATGATAGCACCTTTCAACAAAATGAGAAAGCTCTGTGACATAGAGATATGTAGAGCCATACAAAAGCAATGAAAATACATACATAAAATTCACAGTATTACAGAATATTCTGAGTTGGAAGGGACCCACAAGGATCATCAAAGTCCAGCTCCTGGCCCTGCACAGGACAGTCCCGAGAATCACACCATGTGCCTCAGAGTGTTGTCCAAATGCTTCTCGAGCTCTGTCAGGCTGGTGCTGTGACCACTTCCCTGGTGAGCCTATTCCAGTGCCCTCTTGGTGAAGAATCTTTCCCTAATATTCAGCCTAAACCTCCCCTAACACAGCTTCAGACCATTCCCATGGGTCCTGTCACTGGTCACCACAGGAAACAGATCAATGTCTGCCCCTCCTCTTCCCCTCACAAGGAAGCTGTAACTGCAATGAGGTCTCACCTCAGCCTCCTCTTCTCCAGGCTGAACAGACCAAGTGTCCTCAGCCACTCCTCATACAGCTTCCCCTCAAGGACCTTCATCATCTTGTTGCCCTCCTCTGGACACTCTCTAAGCACTTTATATCATTCTTTTATTGTAGTGCCCAGCACTCACACAAGACTTGAGGTGAGGCCACCCCAGCTCAGAGCAGAGCAGGACAATCCCCTCCCTTGCCTGGCTGGTGATGCTGTGCCTGATGCCCCCCCACGCCAGGGTTGGCCCTCCTGGCTGCCAGGGCACTGCTGACTCATGTTCAACTTGTCATCAACCAGGACCTCCAGGTCCCTTTCTATGGTGCTGCTTTCCACATCTCATTTCCAGTCTGTCCATGTATCCAGTGTTGCCCCACCCCAGGGGCAGAGTCCAGCACTTTCCCTGAGTGGAGGCTGAGCTTCATATGGTTGGTAATTGCCCAGCCCTCTGATTTGTCAAAGTCTCTCTACAGGGCTTCCTGGCCTTCCAGGGAGTTGATAGCTCCTCCCAATTTTGTATCATCTGCAAGCTAAGTATCCCTTTAAGTCCTACTTGAAGCCAATGAACACCATAATAGCTGTACACATGCCTTGCTAAATTTGGTATCTGACATGCAAAACAGTGCCAGAGTAGGGCTCACAGTCGCATGATGGCTCTGAGACCAAGCAATGCCCCATATGGCTAAACCTGAAAATAAATTGTTTTCCAATTTATTGGAGTATGTTTGGTATATATATTCGTTGTTGTGCTGGGACCTGTGAGATGGAGGCCATATATCTGTTTGTGTAGCAAAGGTTGTGTCCTTCACCAGGGGTGAACAACCCAAGGCATGGGTTAGGGGCTGAGATGATGGAAAGCAACTCTGTGGAGAAGAACCATAAGGTCCTGGTGGACAACGAGCTGTCTGTGAGCCATGCCCACACCCACGTGGACAAGAAGACTGAGGCAATCCTGGGATGCATTAGGAAGAGCATTGCCAGCAGGTCAAGGGAGGGTATTTGTTGCCTTATTAATGTAAAGGTTCTGTACCTTCTTGGTGGTTTCTTATGGGTAGCCCCTTGCAGCACTGACTCGTTCTTTTCTACTCAGCCAACAAAGCTCCCTGTGATCTCTCCATGTGATGTCTCCACCTAGCTAACTTGATCTCTTTCTATACCACCCATCCTCATTGTACACAGCTGTTGCTTGTTAGGGGTATCTGGTTGCTTGTAATCTTTGATAATTAGGTATAGCTGCCACTCTTCAGGGGTGAAATTACCTTTTACACTACCTTGGTTACCTTTTTACATTCTATCCCCCGACAGGTATCCTGCCCCTCTAAGGAGCCCTGGTGAGGCACATCTGGACTGCTGTGTCCAGTTCTGGGCTCCTCAGTACAAGAGAAACATGGAGCTCCCTGGAGCAGGTCCAGCGGAGGGATACAGAGATGATTAAGGGACTACATCATCTCAACTATGAGGAGAGACTGAGGGAGCTGGACCTGTTCAGCCTCAAGAGAGACAACTGAGAGGGGACATTATCCATGTTTTTAAGTATCTGAAGAAAGGGTGACAAGAGGACGGAGCCAGGCTCTTCTCGGTGGTGCCGAGCAATAGGACAAGAGGCAATGGGCAGAAACCTACGCACAGGAAATTCCACCTGAGTATGAGGAAGAACTTTANGGCCGGGCGGTACCGACAGGCGGCGCCGCGGCGGGGACGCGGCGGGCCCAGGTGAGCGGGGCCGGGGCACCGCGGGTGCTCGGGGAGGAAGGGAGGAGGCGGGGGGTGCCCGGCCGGAGAGCTCGGCAGGAGCCCCTGAACGCGCAGGGGGCGCGGGGCACCCCTGGCGGGACCGGGGCCGGGGCCGGTAGCGCTGCTCCCCGCTGGAGGGGCCGGGCGGCTCGGCTGGATGCTGCCCTCGGGCTGGGAGCTCTTGGGAGTCACTTTGAGTATGGAGAGCATGTACTTNCTTCAGGGGTGAAATTACCTTTTACACTACCTTGGTTACCTTTTTACATTCTATCCCCCGACAGGTATCCTGCCCCTCTAAGGAGCCCTGGTGAGGCACATCTGGACTGCTGTGTCCAGTTCTGGGCTCCTCAGTACAAGAGAAACATGGAGCTCCCTGGAGCAGGTCCAGCGGAGGGATACAGAGATGATTAAGGGACTACATCATCTCAACTATGAGGAGAGACTGAGGGAGCTGGACCTGTTCAGCCTCAAGAGAGACAACTGAGAGGGGACATTATCCATGTTTTTAAGTATCTGAAGGAAGGGTGACAAGAGGACGGAGCCAGGCTCTTCTCGGTGGTGCCGAGCAATAGGACAAGAGGCAATGGGCAGAAACCTACGCACAGGAAATTCCACCTGAGTATGAGGAAGAACTTTACTCTGTGAGCACGGGAACAGATCGTGCGAAGAGGCTGTGGAGTCTCCCTCACTGGAGATACTCGAGAACCATCTGGACACAATTCCGTGCCATGTGCTCTACGATGACCCTGCTTCAGGGGCGTCATCGTAGAGCACATGAGAGAGCTTGGATCGCTGTGGTCCCTTCCAATCTGACCGATTCTGTGATTCCTGTTTCCTCTCCCGCCCAACTTAACGCTGCAGACCTGCGGGAACAGAGCCCGCATACCCTGGGAGCACTGCGCGGGCGGGAGCCCGGAGGACCCGGGTTCCCTGGCGCTGTGCGTGCGCCCAGCCCCGGCCGCACCGCACTACCCGCCCGAGCCGGAGCCGGTCCCGCCCGCCGCCCTCTCCTTCCCCGGGGCGGCGGAGCTGCCTGGAGCCCGCCCCCGGCGGGGAGTGGCCGGGCCAGGGCCGCTTTCCGCNTTTTTTTTTTTTTTTTCTTTTTCAGTGGAGAAAAACCCCACCCGGATCTTTCATTTCACAGTCCGAAAGTTTTAGGATTTTTTTTAGACTTTTTTTTTATTTTAAAAAAAATTTTAAGCCCCTAGTGATATTGGCATTTATTTTGCAGTTAATGCAGTCTAAGAAGGGGTCTTGCAACTTTGAGATAACGTAGCTATCATTTTTGAACTCAAAAAATAAGATGCTTTCATTTCACTTCAGCCCGTGTGGGTGCAGTTATAGTGATACGAAGACATTAATGGTTTATTTGGTATGATTTATTTTTTAAATAACCAACTGCAAACAGGGAAGTAATGGTGCTCTTAGAAAAGTTACCTATGTTATCTCTCCCATCCTGGCTTAAGGAGGAAAAAGAAAACTGCCTTCTCAGCGGACACTCTGTGTGTATATGCTTTTATAAATAAATGAATCTTACAAGACCATGACCTCTAATGTGGATGAAGTGCTCTGCTTTTCTCTCAGAGCAGCAACAATCAGCTGGTCCAAGCTAGGGCTGCCCTCCTTATCAACAGTGGTGCTGGCAAAAGGCTGGAGCCACGGGGAAATCCTGGAAAAAAACACTTCACCTTTCCCAGGACAACTGGGAAAGAAAGGTGTATTTATCACTAGGTGTGTCTGCTGTCTTTTGGGTTGTTTGGGATACGTGGTTCTCCCAGATCCATGAGTCCACCAAGACTTTCTGCAAACACTTCTGTCATCCTTGCCAACAGTTTAATAGGAAACAGCTCATTCCTGTTTTGGTAATCCACATTAATCTTTGTGTACACGTGCTTGAGTAACTTCTTGCTATGCTTTTGAATTAATTATGCTGGCATTTTAAGAGTTCTGCAGTGAAGTGCTTTTATAATAAAGGCTTTCACAAAATATGCTGCAGAAGGTATAGCAGCAAGTGCTGCTGCTAATTAGAAGTAATGACGGTTTTCAAATAAATGGGTGAAGTCCCCTGGGATGCATTATCTCTTGTTTTGTCCTTTCCTATTGGTTCATTTACTTGCTAATTTGCTATTGGCCTTACAGTAACTCCTGAAAATGGGAAAGTTCTACTTATTAAAACTTTTCTTAGTGTTTGAATACTAAAGTCTCTTTAATGATGTTGTATGTTCCCCCATCTCATTGCTGAAGTTGAAATTGTGGTTCATTCTGGAAAGGCATTGACAGTGGTTTTCCAGTTGAAGTCCAATTCATAGGGCTTCTAGGCCCTTATGAAACTGCTAAGTAGGGGTGTTTAAAATAAATATTTTATTTAAAAGGAAAAAAAAGGCCGAGGTTAGAGATTTGTGGTTACTTAAAATATTGGGATCATGGCAAGTTGAAGAAAATGTACAAGAACCACCAAATGTTTATGTGCAGTATTTTGTATACTTGAGATTAGGACTGTATCCAATATGTCTTTTTTTCTTCCCAGTGCTTGATACTATCAGAGTTATCAATTTTCTTTATAGCTCTCTTTGAGATTGGGCACCAAAAATGGCACGTTCTCATACATGCCATTGAAGATTACAGTGCAGCAGCATTCTAAAAAACAGTCAGAGGCAAGTATTGTATTGCCACTTGCTTCCTCCCTCTTTAAATTTAGGTAAATCATCCTTTGTTCTCATCAGTTAAGTGAAGTCAAAACTTTGGGCCTAAGCTGCTTCTGGTGGAATTGTAGTGGGTTCGTGTAAGAAAAGAGGATTTATTAGCACCAGGATAAATTAATTGTGATGAACAGGAGGACAGAAAGCACTGCAAGCAATGTTTTGTACTGACAAAAGCGAAAACCCTAAAGGTTAATTCTGACTTTGTTCACAAATTAGGCACACTTGGTTAGGCTTTTTTTGCTTGCTGTAGCTTGGGCCTTTGACAGCTACTGAACCAGCTGACCTTTCAAGTGCGATTTACTCGAGTGTGTGATGCCTCACGGGTGCTTCTCGGGAGTTATGATTTTTTGTTTTCTCATTTTAGCCTTGTGTTTCTTTGAGGGAAGCCCTCTTTCTAATTGATCAGAGACAGGCTGTGACTCTTTCTGGTTTTGGCCATATTGCATATTAATGATTCCTCTGGAAAGGGGTTTTCTTACCTCCTTTGGAGTATTGGCCTCCAAGGTGAACGGGAAGGGACCTGCAGAGTTGCCATAGTGATTTCCAAGTTCATCCTTAGCATCTTGTGTCTCTTTCCAGAAAGCAGCCCTTTCATGCTGTGTCACTTAGATTAGGATTGAACCCAGGGTATGTTGTAATACTATTCAATATTCTTGAAGGAAAACTGCTGCAAAACCCTTATGTATTCGGAATGAATGAGCCCTTTGTAAACCAGCAGTCACATGAGGAAAAACTTGGCCCTCTGGCACTGAACAAAGGCTGCTGTTGCTATTTTAAGCATGGTAGTATCCTTTTTTGAAGGTGTTTCCTTAGTTCTGTGTAGTGTTAACTATTTAACACACCATGTAATTTCCTTTTCTCTTCTCCTTTACCATATAGGTGTGGATTCCATTAAGAGCTCACCTGAAAAATGCTTTCAGGGAGAAATATCAAGCCTGCAAGCTACTGATGCTATGGAAGCTAGGATCCACTGTGGATATACTTTGTTTGCTAAACATGAGTTTTCTGTATGGAAATTGAATTAGCTATTGACATGGAGTTACTTCCCTATTTATTGATGCTGAGAATGTGAAGTGGCTTAATGAGTAATCTGAAGTCTGCAGGCAGAGGGGTGAGATCATGTGCTTGCCTCAAGTAGGGTTTCTTTGTTCAGTGTGATTCCTTTGGGACTTGCAGAATTTGGATTCTTCCTCCCCTTTGTACGTACCGTAAAATGCTGCTCGCTGTGTTTCAGACCCTCCTTCATCTCACAGCCAAGCTTCCTTCCAGAACACCTCTTATTATCTCTGTGTGATATATTTCTAATTGGGATCCAGCTGTCTAATGAGTATGATCAACGGTGCTTTCTGATTTTTCTCACCACCTCCTCCCTTATTCTCTTGCTGCCTTACAGATAGGTCTCTTAGTCGTGTCATGCTGGGGTCAGGGTAAATTGTCTTGTTACTCTGCTCTTTTTGCCCTCTGTCACTCTGTTTATTCATTACATTGACAAGTGTAAAAAAACCCCAACTAAATTAGACTTTACCTTGAATAGTAAATATTTACTACATAAACAGCTGTGTACTCAGAAAAAGGGATGGAAAGTGGAAAATATGTTTTCTTAGTACTGCTTAGTTAGCTCCTTTGAAGTTGTATGCACTACCTGTGTTTATGGATTGAATGAAAGAGCAACCAAGTCAGAACTACAGCTGAACAAAAATTTGTTAAACACAGTGCATGTTCTTAGATTATAAAATCTCCTGGGGAAAGAGCTGTGTGGGAAAAGTGGCTCCTTGAAACTAAGAGCAGAATGGATGTGGCATATGTGACCTTTCTCTGTTCTCTGCAATGGCTGAAGAGTTGGTTGTTTGGAGGGGTTTAATGTGCTCTTGTTGAAAGTTTTCCTTTGCTGGGCTGTGAGGTCAGTGGGGCAGGAAACCATTACAGAGGAAAATCTCTTAGTAGGGAGACTTTGAGGCAACCTGTGGAGTAAAAAGTCAAGAGGTTGATAGTGAGTATTGTAAAACTAAATAAAATGAAAGGGTTAGTATCTGTGAGAGAGGCAGAAACTGGGAGTTGATACCTTAGATACTGAATAGTTTTGGAAGTCTCCAGATCTGTGTAAGGTGAGGCATGTGGCATTGGTGTAGCTTTTCAAGACCTTGCTTAATGGTGAATAATAATACTAATGGAAAATTAGAATCAGATAATAGTGATGTTTTGAATGTGTCTGTTGATAATGAAGTTTGTCAATGACTTCACAACTTTATTGATTAATGGGGTGAGCACCACAGTCCCTGGCTCAGCTCATCTATCTGACAGCAACTTGAGTTTAAATCACCAGTCTGATGATAGTGAAAATCATCAGATTGGTCTGAAAAATATGCTTTAAGCAATAAAGGAAACAATTGTTAACATCTTTTTGTTTTGTTTTTGGGAAGCCATCAACCCTCCAGAGAGTGTGGGAAGGGAAGAATAGTTTTTTCATGATAGTAAACTGCTTTCTTGCTGTTTTAATGGGATACTTGAAGTATTTTGTTTCTGTTACGGTGGTAAGCATTCTTCCCACTGACATAACAGCTTAGTCTTATGGGTTATCCTTACTGCAGATATGCAGGCGCTTGGAGTGGTGCTGGGGGAGACTACTTGCAAGGCCAAATGCTTATAGCCACAGGCTTTTCCTTTATGTTATGGCTGTCTAATTCTTGTGGTTGGTTGTTCCCCTTCCTCCACACATGCATGTTCTACTTCAGGGAAACACCATGAGGTTCAAAGAAAGGAACATGCCTGAGCCTGTTCAGGGTGGTAAATTGAGGTAGCCTCAGCTCCATAAAATATCTGACTTTTTGTTGCAAGAGCTAGGCTGATCATATAAACTTAATTTCTCTTTGTTGTTAGAGAGTATGTCTTTGGGGACAAGAGCTTTCCATTTTCTGTTAGTATTTTGGACAAAGATGGTTACTGAGGCAGGAACGAGATTGAATTTCATGGTGCAGGTCTAAGTTTCAGGTGCTTCCTGTTGCTAATGGCCCATGGAGATCGTGGTGATGGAAGGAAATGGGCAGCACAGCTGTTTGCTGGGGCTTGGCTTTTCCCATTGAATGAATAGTGCATTAACCCGTCACTATTTGCATTAATAGCTCAGGCTGAGCTGTGGCTGTGTTGCATTCCTGGCTCTGCTCCTGAGGAGCCATAGGCACACCAGTCCCAGGAGGGCGTGACACACAGCTGCTGAGTTGGGTGATATTTTACATTGCTGTAGTAACGTTTCCTTGCTGTTAACATCTTTTTGGTTCTGTGTCTGTGGTGGGAGCAATGTGGCTAGGGTGCTGATATCTGTGCTTTGGCAGTGATAGGGGCATGAGGTGCGCTTGTATGCCTTGGATGGTCGCAGCCTGTGCTGCCCCTGCAGTGGGACAGCACTGTTTTAGCAGGGCACCATGCTGAAACTTTGCTCCATGCTTCTGTCCTGCCTGAATCCTTGTTTAGGAGAGCGGGACATTTTAATTTGCTCAGAGCAGTGAAAGTCTTGGGGAGACCCTCACTGAAATTGTGTAAGAAGGATCTGATTACTGTTGTCTGGGGTGCAGAACCAGAGCAGCTGGTTGTCTGTGTGGTTTTGCTCCCAAAGTAGTTAATAATCAACAGGTATTGTGTTTCCCTTTCCCCTGGAGATCCTGAACATGGTCATGGTGAGAGAGCTGCCGCACTTGTGGCCTGCTGGGGACTTGTACAGACTTGGCTGGGAGAGGAGAGCTGCTCCAGTTAATGGTTTCCTCTGAGCAGTCTGTCAGAACTGGATGTCTGCTTCCTGTGAGAATGAAGATTGGGGGAAAATCCTGTTTTGCCAGGGGGTCTCGAGTTGCTGTAAGCTAAGAAAAGATCAGCTTCAACTTCTTTTTTTTATATGTGGTGAACACTAGCAGTAGGGTATTCATTCTTTTAGCTAATTGAGAATTTTCCTATTATGGTGCCAGCTTTTTCCAATGACAGAATTTTCCATGGGATCATCTGTTCCAGGGTCAAGTTAGGATCTATTTCGTGTTAGCCAAGGAGATGCTTTCTGCCCACCTTGAGTATAGCTTTGATGTAGATTTTCAGGAGTAGATTGGTTACTGTCTTTTCCTTTGTGAGGTAGGACTGGCAGGTAAAAACCAGCGTTGCTCTTTTGGGAAGAATAATCCATAAGACTTCTGATTGCCCTTTGTGAAACCAGCTGGCTTGCCCTGTTGTATTTCAAGGCCTTGTGTTTATCTTTTAGAGTGCGGTTAGTAAGGTTTTCCATCTTTGGGTTAAGTAGGCAGTGTATGTTCATGTCATTCATTTTCTGAGTTAATTTCATATTATTTTTAAATGATTTATCTTTGTTACGAGTAGTGAGCATGGTGTGTAGCAGCTGTTTTACTGTGTTTCTGGTGAGTTTGGCGTGGCATTGAATTTCTTGGTGTGAGAGTCCAGACTTTTCTCCTGGATCTGGGTGCTCATGCACTTCTTGTGTTACTGCTTCTCTGTGCTGCCATGCCCTAGTGAAGCTTTGTGTGCTTTGCCTAGGCATAACACAGTTGGAAATTGGAAGCCTGGGCGTTAAGTGTGACCCTTGCAAGTTTAGATTGGCTGTGGTTTTAATGCTGAGAGGCCAGTATGACTCTTCAGTGCAAGCCATGAGAAGTACATGGGGTTGCTGTCTTTCCTGCAGGTCTCTTAGAAGTAATTGTTCTAGGTGTTAATTGGCTAAAGGTGATCTCTAATGGCTTGGAAATCATGATATAAAATATGAGAGTAGTTTTAAAAAGGAGGATTACAAGGCAGGGGGCAAGTAGGGAATAATACCAGGAATAATAATCAAAATCAAGCAGACCAGGTGTAGGCAATGCCGAGGATATAAGGAATTCTGGGGAGGAGCCTGTGTACATATTTTGAGCACAAACATTGCTAAAAAGTGGATGAAGAAAGAGACCAGCCCCCTCAAATTTCTACCAAACCAAGAAAGAGAAGCTACAGAAATAGCTGTGTTTGCTACTTAATTCAGTTACAGATAAGGTATAGATCTCTGGCAGAGTTTTGGCTGCCTGATACATCTGTGTGGCAGAGTGTTCAGGTGTGACTTTTTACATGCTCATGTCATAATCAGACTTCACGGACTGGATTGGGTAGAGGCAGTATGGGCAGAAGTGGTTTTCCCCCTTCCTTTGCTGGGAAATTTGTGAGACAGGCAGGTTTTGCTGCAGCTGTTCAGACGTGATGTTAGTTTTTTTGTGTGTAATGCCCTTGGCACCATTTAAGGGATTATGTTTTTGAAAGGCAAGTGTCTTCAGAGAGTTGTAGTCTCACAGATGGCTCCATCTTGTCTTCCAGTTGGCAAGCAGCCTAGGAATAAGTATCAAAATAATTTTTAATACAGTGAAGAGAAATGCTTGCCAATGTTTGTACAGCCAATAAAAAGCCTCAGTAATAAAGACTTTGTGAAATAACTGCAATAGATCAAAGTGACATTTAAGTGATGCTCATGAGCATCATTTAATCACCAGCTAACTGCTAAAGGCCTGCTGCTGTGGAACAATTGGAGTTCCTGTGTTATGCTTTAGTGTATCTGTCTTGCTTAAGGCCCTGACCATCACCAAAGCTCGTAATTTCTCTCTCTCTCTGTGTGAATGATGGATGCTTAAATGCTGTTTGAGAACTCATTTATTTCTAGTATTGAACTTTATTCTAAATTTTCTTTGTAGAAAGTGAGCTGTTTTCAGCTTCCAGGATATGATGGAACTATTGTTTGTTAACTTCTTGTGACTCCTTTGTGGAGTTATAAATCAGAGAAGTTGCTTTCTTGCAAGGTTGGATGCATCTCCACAGATGAAACTCTTGAACTTATGTTGTGGATATAGTTAACCAGTGAAATACTGCAAATCCCGAGACATGTATTTAAGTATTAGAAGTATGTTAGGATAGTTTGGGTTCGAGGGAACCTCAGATGATCTCTGGTCCAATTCCCTGCTGAAAGCAGGACTGACTCTGGGGTTGTGTCAGGTTGCTCAGAGCTTTTATCTTGTTGGGCCTTGAAAACCTCCAAAGATATTACAGCCTCTTTGGGTAGCCTGCTTCACTTCTTGGCTGCCCTCAGGGTGAAAAAGTTTTTCTTTGTATCCAGTTTCCTATTTTTAGTTATGCCCATCTCTTTCTTGTCCTGCCCCTCTGCACTGCTGTGTATGGATTGCTGTCATCCTCACTATTGTTATGTGGCCTCTTCAGAGCATTGCTACTATGAGAGGGTAATTAGAGTAATTTCTAATGTCTTAGAAGTCTTGGAGTAGCACACTTGCGTTCTTTGATCTGCTTTCCTTCCTACAGCATAAGATAGCACTGTACTTACTGAAATTTACTGTTGCTGCAGATATGTCTTTATACCCAAAGAGGGCATTCTAAGCTTAAAGATGTTCTTAGTTCTGCCTTGCTGGCTTTCTCTGGTGCAGTCCTTGCTTATGACTCAGACTTTAAGGTAATTTAAGACATTTCATATGTTTTTGTTCAGTGAAGCACTATGACACTTTTATTGCTCAGAAATGAAAATCTCAGTCTTCTCAGTATATCTCATGGTTTTGTTGTCATTTCTTTGTTTTTATACGGCTAGTCATGCGAGGTGTTCCTGCTCACAGAGGGCTGGAGACAGAGGATACTTTCTAGGTTGAGCAACTATGGCAAGTACATTCAAAATACTGTGAGTTTTCCTTTCTGCCTAGTCAGGAGGAAATTTAAAAGGTTTCCAATATAAAAAGGTAGCACTGTTTCACTCAGTAGTTAAAGGAGCCTGTCAATTATCTATGTCTATAGACTATCTTAGTGGATTTACTTGACACAGATATTTTAGAAATCTATTTTCCAGTCTCAGATCTCAGACTTGTTTGAATTTGGAGTTCAAAAACACAGACAGGTGCAAGTTGTTATAGACAGAGTCCTCTAAATATGATGTTTGTATTTGCTTCATGTTTCTGGTGAAAAATGTAAGTTAAACCTGAGGTTTCCAATATAAATTTACCAGGCAGAATGGCATTATTGCAGGATCTGCCTCAAGGGGACCTGCAATTCTAAGGTTTGATAGCTTAGATAATATAAAGATAAAATTCTGAGTGCTGCTTTTAAGCCTTTTCCATGAAGTCAGGAATTCTAAAGGTACAAAGCTTTAGGTGTATTCTGATAGTGAAAATACTTAGCTGTCTTTCAGGAGTCCTGTGTTAGTCGTTTGTTCTGTCCTGGGCATGTTTTGTGGCTGGGATAAAGTTGTGTAGTTTGTCACATGGTCTGCTTCAACCATGAAGCAAATGCATCAGATTACTGCTGTACCTCAGAACTCGTGAGACCAAATGTCTCTGAAATTGTGTTGCTTTCCTTGAAAGGAAGCTACAGCAGTTCTGCCTGTTACTTCTTAATAATAATACTCGTCAGGAGTATTGTGTGTAAACCTGAAAGAAGCAGAAGAAATTCCTGATTACACAGGGACTCATCCCATATACCTGAAAGGGATGTGCAAATATGAGCTACCTCACACTGGACCCTGCTGATCCTGGATTATGAATTCAGGTTTTTTAAAGCAAATAATACTACTTTAGAATTGGAAGTAATGAGTTAACAATATGTATTTATTCTGGAAAATTATCTGAATGACACTCAAAGTTTTTCTCTGCCAAGCTTTTTGTTGCTGAAGCAGATCTGTTCAGGTGTGTATGTTTAACGCCATATGGTATATTCTGCACCTTCTTTATCCACTTAAAATGCTAAGATGAATCTGGAATATATTGACTTGAAAAACTGTTCACTGGCTTATTCTTTTAATACAGAGAATATTTTTGAGAGGTCTGATTTTTGGGTTGACTTCTTT